>VUQR01000092.1:0-24214 GCA_015108515.1 Hemichromis elongatus | reverse complement strand
TTTTTTTTTTTTTTTTTATCTTTCTTTCTTTCTTTCTTTCTTTGTACTGTTTATTGATCTAATTTCATCCCTTGTATTATGCTATATCATGTTTACATGTATAAACATCCCATTCTCC
Organism: Hemichromis elongatus; assembly: GCA_015108515.1. Taxonomy (NCBI): domain Eukaryota; kingdom Metazoa; phylum Chordata; class Actinopteri; order Cichliformes; family Cichlidae; genus Hemichromis; species Hemichromis elongatus. The sequence goes on along the minus strand of VUQR01000092.1, from coordinate 24,096 downwards.
TTGTTGAAAGGCACTGTATTATTGCTGGTGACCAAAAAAAACAAACAGATTTTAATTAAGTTTGATATAATTAGTTCACATCTCACATTTCCATTCATCCCTCTCAAACATGAATGCAACATTTGAAGGGTGCACAATTATTTCCAATCAGAAATCTCTCGTAGTCCAGCCATCATGAGCGAGACATGGGTGAATAAAACTTTAGATTGTAAACTGTGTCGAACTCTAAGGTTGAATTCCGCTTCACTGTCGTATTTATATTGACAAGCAGCCACTGAAGCTACACTACTAAACACTCATGCCCCTATATTGGTAAGGGCAAGCTGGCAGGAGCATGTGTGAAATGGCCCAAGGCGGTGAGTGCCCCTTACCCACCTTGAAGAGTGAGACGCTTTGACAACTTGAAGGCCTGAACGCACTGAATCCCCTTTGAAATGTTGTTGTTTGAGGCGGCTAAACGCTGAGGGTCAGTGGGGTGGCCACAGGGGAAGTGAAGAAGAAACAGAAAGGGAATGTTAGTATTCAGTAACACATCGTGTTAGTGTCAGCGCTGTACTTCTGTGAATGAGTGACAGAGCTGCACTTAAGGTCTAACCATCACTCTGTCTGGCTGTCTGTTTATCTAGCTCGCTGTCAGAACGTATCCATCATTGACGTGATATTTGGCTTGACTACTTTCATGAAGCAAACAATATCCGGAGTACAGGAAACATACACTTACAGGACACTTTGTTAAGTACACCTATTCAGCTGCTCATTAACAGCCAATCACATGGCCATGAAAACTTGATGAATTTTAAACAGCATCAGAATGGGGAAGAAAAGGTGATTTAAAGAGATCTTGAATGTGGCACGGTTGTTAGTGCCAGACGGTTTATTTTAGCAAACAAACACAATAGTGATGGCTAGACTTTATTATAAATCTTAACAGTATACCCAACCTTTAAGCCCCTCTCTGATTCCATAAGAGAACTAGATGTTCTACCCACCAAAGATATGATAGTCTTAAAAAAAGGGGGTGGTGGTGGCAGAGGCTTTATGGAATAATAAGATAGGGCAGGTTGCCATTTTAGAAAGAACCTCTTCGTGCTACTTCTAACTGTATGTGTAATCAGAACATCTGTGAGCCACTGAATGTTCTGGATTTCCAGTAGTAGAACATGTCTTGCCAACAATGAAGTAATTGATCAAATAAATCAATGTTAATTTGTCTACTGGGAGCCCAAATATTGCAATCTGAGAAAGGAGATTGAACATTTAGTTGTAGTAGTTGTGTAGTCTTCTGGGGATTTTTGTGAAATAGCTCCCTCAAAATCTATTGAGCATTGAACACAAATAAACATGAGTAAAGTTACAAAAAAGGAGCACTACACTTGTCACATACCTGAATATTGTTGCTAACCATATCAATTCAACTCAGTTTAATTCAGTTTTATTCATATAGTGCCAATTCAAGTTCAAATAATCTTATTTCTTTAACATGACAGTACGTTCACTACTCACATGGCCTCCTCAGGCACCAGATTTTAATCCAATAGAACACGTTTGGAAGTGTCAAAATGGGACATTCACATCATGGATGTGCAGCAAATGTGTGATGTTATCATATCAATATGGACCAAAATCTCTGAGAAGTGTTTCCAGCACTTTATTGTATCTATGTCATGAAGAAGTAAGGCATGTTTGAAGACAAAAGTGGGTCCAACTTGATAATAACAATGTGTACCTGTAACAAAGTAGCTCCTAAATCTATGAATGCTTTAATATCGGTCTGTCATTGTTGATTTTGAGGTTTTTATCACATTTTTTGTTTTTAAATATATTTTAAAAAGTCAAATACAAATGCAGTCATGATTCCACGCATCTCTGTTTCTGTAAATGTTAAGAATTGGAGCACTAAAGAAGAAGTCTATCAGTTTTGGGAGGTCTTCAGTTTTCTCAGTATGCTGCACAGATCAGACGTTTTGTCTGCCAGTGTTTCTCCAGTTAAGTGGGAGTGTGAGTGACAGATAAATCATATGCTTCATGTATGTCCACATTAGTTTGCAATGTCTGTTTCTGTTGCACTTTGTCAGATTTTGTTTTTATTGCTAGACCAACTTACCCACCTCTGCCAAATGAAAAAGCTGCCATGATTGGATACTGGACTTTGCTGTGGGCTGAAAGAACTGTGTACAATCTTTCTGCCCCAAGCCAAGCATTTGCTCTCAATATCTCAAAAAGGACTCAGGGCTGTTGTACTATGAAAAATGCAGGTGCTTAAGGACTTTTTCTGAGGTCGCTCCACATAAATTTCTCTGTTGTTTATGCATTGAATTATCTTATTTACATACCACAAAATAAATAAAGTTAATGTTTAAACCTGCTAAAAAGATTAGCATACACATATGCCAGAGATCAAAAGATATGCAGAGGTTCTCTTTGAAAATTTTCTCAATTGACCAGAAAAATAAAAAATATATATATTTAAAGTATGGAGCTGCTGGCACCTAACTGCTATTGAGAGAAAACTAGTAATTACATACAGGTCATGGTGGAAGACTCTGTCCGAAAATACATGAAAAAATACATACATATACTGCAAATTTCTTTTGCTGTCTAAATTTGTACATGATGTCTTTCCAGCAGCCTTCTTATTGGGTTTGTAGGACACACATTTTATGAATGAAATGGTTAGTGAGCCACATGGGGTTGTTATCCACAATCGTAAATAGATGTTTAGTTACAGCAATAGATTAAAAAGAGGATCTCTAAAGGCTATGATCTGGGTCATGATCTGCTGCCCTAGTTCTTGTCCTAGTCCTATTAAGTTTTTCCATATTCTTATAAAAATACTCTATCATTTGGTCACCTGCGGTGTCAAATCAAGTGGCTGGTTGAAAAATCACCTGGTAATATAAAGTAACACACGGATAACCAAAAAATGTATTATTGTTTGACCTGGACATGATTCAAACATAGTGATTTAAAAATGGTGAATGTGGAAATAAAAGGCAATGACAATATTTTCTTTTTGCTAATTTTCCAACACTGCGGTGAAGGGTAGCTGATAGTGTCGATCTTCCAGAGTGTTTTTGTAACAGCATGGTGGCTGTATTTGCTTGGCAACAAAGGGAACCTCAGTCTGAGTTAAAAAAAAAAAAAAAACTACACTTATTTATATTTTTGTTTGAAAGTACACTGGGTCGAAGTGGCACTTTCTGCACAGCACAGTGCCTACTATGGTTACTCTCTCACTGTGAGAAGAGAGAGTGGCATCAGGGAATTTATTTTCCATGTCCAGTATGAAGAGAAAGTGCTGTAAGCCATACCAGCACTAGTGCACAGAACCTTGTTTAGATACAGTGGCAAATGACCAAGCCTACCCTAAAAGCTATCAGCTAAAGAGGTATAATTGTATTTAGTCATGACATTCGCCTTTTTTTTGTTTATCTTTTCAAGCGTATTCACCAATAACAAGAGTTAGATGGCTAATAACAATAGTGAAAAAATTCATTATCTATGTATCCACTAAGGCTGGGGTATACATCCTGGATGGATCGCTTGTCTATTGCAGGGCATACAGAGAGAGGGACTCAACCATCCTCGCTCATATCTATGTGCAATTTCAAATCACCAGTTAACATAAGGGGCACAGGCTCCATTGTGTAATGGTTTACGCATTTGCCTTACCAGCAAAAGATCCCCAGAATGGCCAATCTGCCAAATCAAATATGCAGAGCTACCTTCTATGACATCTGTTTGTGATAAGGGGAGCAGCAGAAAGGTTAACTAAAAAGATACTAACATGTCTTTGGATTGTGGGGTGGGGGACACTAAAGCACCTAGAAAAAAACCCCAGACAAACTCTACCACCTCCAGCCTACTGATTGTTTTCCTTGCTGTGAGGTGCCAGTGTTTACCACTGAATGGTGAAAAAAAATTATACACAAAAACATGTGGAAATTGCCTCGAGGCATAGGTCTGGCAGAGGGTCAACTAAATCCGGCAACCCACTGAGCTTGAAACCCTGCATTTCTTTATATGCACTTTCTCTGTTTTCATTGTTTGGTTGTGTTTCTGTATTTTTATATAGGAAGGATGAAGCAAAATAAAACTTGCCTGCGTTTACTTATGCAACTTACAAAATCTACCATGTGCAGTATTAGCAGTGTATTCCATCTCCAGTATTAAAAAGGCTCAATGATTTCTTATGGTTTAATGTTCTAATTCAGTAAAGTGGTTATTTGTTGTGCAGGGTCTGTTTTTTGTTATTAATGCGGGTTTTTTTTCCTTTAGTTAAAAGTGGCACAGGTGTTGTTATCCAGGCATTTTCTCAGTGGCAAAGGCAGATGTCCTTGTAGGTTTTGTTGCATAATATGTAGACATCTGTGTGTATCTTATATGGTCTCTGTAGTTCGAGATATTTGACATTTTCAGATCTGATTAACCTTTCTCTCTATTTGCTGTTGTCTTTACATTTCATTAACATTTACCAGTTTCACAGTTGAGGTGAGGAATGCTGCGGTAATAGCTCGGTTTAGTTGAATGTTGTATTGTCAGGGTTTATTTGTGTATTTTATTTATTCCGCATTGTGTCTTTTTTTCTTGCCTGTCTTGTTCCCTGCTGTTTATTCTGTCGAGCTGGTCCTGCTGTAACTACATGAATATCCATGACATCATTTAATTGTATTAATATTCCCATGTTATTGCATTTCTTTATTAGCAAACAAAGATAATGAATTTACTAAGATTCAGAGTGTAATGTAGCCGTTGTGCTGGATTCTTATTTGAAAATGAAAACTGTCTCTCACATTGTCTCTAGCAGTTGTTGGTGCAGTTATTTCATGTAGCTTTCATTTTGACACCCTCCAGGATGTTGCGCAGAAATTTAGCATATTGAGTCTATTAAACCAATGAAATATTCTGTCACTCAAGCGAATATAAACAAACACGCCTTCCTACACAAACACATAGTGGCTACAGTGCAGCCATCAATGCTGTAGATGTATTACAGGCACAGCAATGGGGGAAAAAAAGGAAGTCTAAAGGAATATTCTGCTTCCTCATATAAAACTATAATGTGAATTATGAATGCCACTTACTTCTTTGAAAATAGTTCAGCTCATTCCCTTTCTGCCTGCTGCTTGCTTCCAGCTTGGAATTAAACTTTCATATCTGTTTTGAACTGTTAGGGAGTGCTCTCTTTCTTCTGCCAACCTCTGCACAGAGCCCTTGCTAGATTTATTGGAAATGTGACACACCTCTAAGGCAACCCGTTTGCTGACAAAATTTCTCAAAATGTGTTCCTGTTTTTTTTTTTTTTCAGTACAGCTGCTTCCATGTCTCTCTGTACTCAGTCAAACGGGTAAAGCAGACTAATGTGGTGTTTATTGCTAGTCAGGATATGAGTCTCAAAATTAGAGAAACTTCCACAGTTAATCTTAACGCGCCGATCAAACCCGAGGCCAGGATAGAGTTCCTTTGCAGGGCAGTTTTGTGGCGAAAATGAAATCTCTTGGAAGAGAAGGGATACTTATTGGCATTCTGTGTGCAACGCCTTGCTCCCTGTTTACTTGCCAGTGGCCAGCACCCAGTGTCTCAGTAGTCCTATATTCCAGACCCGAGTGTGCTTTCTGACGATAATAAACAACCGAACAACCACGCTGGAGTCATAGAGGTTTACTGACTTACAATCCCACCACCTTGCTCTGTCTATCTCGCTCAACGGTTGGTTGCAACCTTTCCTTTATGTTCTGTGTTGACATGTTTTAAAACCCCTCCTGTTTTGGCTTTGCTCCCAGGTCTGAATGTCATTGGACTTGTTTAAAAAAAAAAGAGAGAGGGGGGTGGGTATTGGTTAGACTGAGGGAGAGACTGGATCTTTGGCATTTGGCCCAATGTCAATAAAGGATTAAACTCCAAAAGACATCTGTTAAATGATGTGCCTTTTTTAGCTTCTTATCAAATCTCCCTCTGTCCACTGGGGAGCAGTTTCTGACCCTGTCTCATGTATTGTAGGTTTCCCCCGTGTGAGGAGATTGCTGCTGCTGCTACTGCTGCTTCTGTCCTTCCTCCCCAGCCGGGCCTCCTCCCCAGCAGGGCCTCCTCCCCCTCCTCCCCCTTCACCAGAGCAGGGCAGCCACGGAAGGCTTGGCTCGATTTCAGGGAGGCTCAGATCCTGCAGCCACGTCAATCACGTCTTCACCGCTGGGTAACTATCAAGCATGCTATAAAACTACTGCTGCCTTTGAATTTTTCTGGCATGAGATGCACAGACATTTGAGATTATGTAGTCTTGTTTTTGGAATTGTTTTTTATGCTTGTTTGTTACTTCTGGAGTCGGTCATGTGTGCATTTCTCATGTAAAGAGGCATTTTCTCCAGCCAAGCGTGCAATACACACACACACTTGCTCTCAACTGCATAAACAGAGATGCCAGAGGGTACAGGAGATATCTTTAGAGGGTTGATAATTTATTTATTTTTTATTTTTTTTTATTTAATCCTATTGACTAGTTTGACGGGGTGCCATGGTGGTACACTGTCCTTACAGCAAAAAGGTTCTGGATTTAGGCCTGATGTTTAACTGAGCCTTTCTGTGTGGGCTTTCCGTTTTCTTCTTGTGTTTTTTCGGGGTGCTTGGGCTGCTTCCTACAGTACAGAGGTGCATAGTAGGTAGGCTAACTGGTAATTCTGAATTGGCCACATATCAGAGTGTAAGCCTACAGGTTTGGCTGTGTCTTTCTGTTACAGTAGCTCTGGGATGGTCTGGCACTTTGTCTAGGGGTTACATTGCCTTTTGCGCAGTGGCAGCTGGCACAGACTTGACACAGGCCCTTGCAACCCTCTACAGCAGGGTTATTAACCATACAGCACACAAAAAAAGAAAGGAAAAAAAAAGGGAAAAACCTTGGAATATTTTGCTGTATTTTGCAAAAGGTAGCACTATTTTGCCAGTTTTCAAGAGTGGTTGTCTGAATTGTTGATTTCATGTAGGCCAGAGGTCTGAATCATTCTCAATTTAACAGCCTTCTGTCAAGCCAGTACCTCATAGTTTAAAAACGGGAATTTAAAAATTCATCCATAGATATTGATGTTGTTGCTGAAGGGCAGCGGTTTAACTAAAAAATAACATGGGCACTTGCTTTTCTACATGAATATAACAAGAATGCAACTAGTTAGCAACCATTTGTGTCGAGTCCCCTGTTCTTGTGCTATGTTAATCTAGATGACTGAATAATTAGTAAAATTGCTCATGCCACACCAAAATTAAATGACCAAAGCAAGAGCTGTGTGCAACCATTATTTAATATATGACAGCAGTATTTGTCCCTGATTATATAAAACTGAAACTTATGGATGTTATGAATATTATGCAGTGGTGGCCATAGACTATGGCCATTAGCAACTATTCTTCCAGCTGCAGCAGCTGGAAACCCCCAATAAACCCACTGTAAACTAACTGCTAAAACAATGAAAAGCTTAGCAGTATTCTGTGAAACAGACAACAGAAACCACCCTAGAAACAGAAGACTGGTTTACGCGATGTGTCACAGATAGGTGGCTACTACAGTTGCCACATTATCTTTGGACAACAGTGACAATATGTTAGTGCTCTGTTTATAGCTTGCTCTGTTGGCAAAAACATTGGTAGGATAAATATTTATGTCACAGCTATACTTTTGTAATTTTAGGCTAGTGTCCACCGAGGTCTGAGGTCTGCTAGTGACCCCATTACCCTGTCTCAGTTGACACGTTGAACTAGTTCTGCAAATTAAGTCTCTACACTTCCAGTTCTGCCCATTATTTAAACTTTCTAAATTCAGATTTGTACATATTTTATTGTATTTTTTAGGTAAATACTAAAAAATAGACAAATGAATGCACATTTCCAATGTTTGGTGTTATGCAAATATTGGGTGCACCAAGACAAACAGCTGGCTGAGCTAATTCTCCAGGTGGGTGCCATTAAACCATTATACACAAATTAAATGCAGTTAAAAAAAAGAAGATAAATGGACATGGAGTTTGTTATTAATTTAATGCATCATCTCATTTTTTGTTTCTGTTTCCCTCTTTTTCATAACAGTTTTTTTGTTGCCTTCTCCTCAACTCCAGAAAATCTTTAAATTACCTGTAGGGTTAGCCTACACATAAATTGGCCTCACACTAAATGTGCATTCAATCTATGCTTTCCACAAAGCTCTACTATGTGCATTTGATAATTGTGTCCACCTACACTCAGTTGTTGAAGGCCCTTCATTCCAGGCTTCTCTGCCTTAAATAAATGGGTCTTAGGTTGCTGCTGTGCTGTCACCCTCTGGAGCCAGTTCAATCACTGTCTAACCAGGAGTTACATCCTTTGCCCGCCCTTATCTCTAACTCCAAATTACTGAGTTTCAGCCCAGTCGTCACATCAGAGAATCACAGGAGGAAGTCAGGGAACAAGGGGCCAGCTTAGACAAGGTTATAAAAGACCGAAAAAAGGCAAAAGGTGGTTTGTAAATACACAATGAGGATTACGCGGACGTAGTGCCAGCACACTGCCCTGGCTTGGCAGAGAAATTGTTCACTCAGTCATCCAACTGGTGTGCCATGAGGGAATATTGCCTTGCTTTTGCTTCTGCACATAAGAGATGGGGTTTTAGAGTTACAGCCTGCTATCTTGCTAAAAGACATTTGAGAAAGGGTTTACTGCTATACTTTGTCAGCGACGGAAATTTTGCTCGCTTTTACTCCCCCCTCTCTTATCTGTGGGCTGCTGCATTATAGTCTGAGCCTATGATTGACATTCTGCAAGTGCTGTTTGCTACTTTGATTATAAAAAAGTAAAATAAAAATATGTCATCTATACATATAAGCTTCTGTCCCAATGTGTCAGTTACTGAAATTACCCTGTCTTCACATTTCTGCTCTCTTGTGTCACAGTGTGCATAAAAATGAGCTAATGGGGGAGCACCCAGACTGCTCTATCCCTATGCTAATGAACAACACAGTAGCATGAACAGAAGTCATCAACATGTTTTCCTGAGGTTTACCCCTTAAATTCCAACATTCTCCCACTTACTAACACATACCCATTTTTGCGTAATTTTCTGTTTCATATCAACATAATAAACCAAAAAGCATAGGATTCTCCCTCTTTAATGGGCTAAAGAGGTCAATGTCACATTAGTGCTTTAAGGGTTTTAAAATAATAGCGTTACCACAGATAAATACTCGAAGCAGCACTACAGAGCTCAGTGTTAACATCACATACTGTTGCTGTGGCTCCCTGCTAATCTATGTTCAAGGCAGCTTAGCCTATTTGCCCACCGTGAATGTCCCAGAGTGTGTCACAGTCTCAAAGACCCACCACACTGGCTTCTGGGAGCATTGCATTTCCTTTTCTGTTTTTTTCCACCCTTTTCATTCTCCATCACTCTTTAATTCCACTCTTCTTCTCCCCTGTCACAGTTTGATCTTCTTATCTTTACTTTGATTCAAATCTTCTGCGTCCCTCTTTCATTTTCTTGTGCTCAGCCCTCCCTTAAGGTATGTTGTGATGAGCCTGAGGCTGCAGGGCGTCTGTGGTGTCCTCTAAAGGCATGGCTCCTGAGCAGAGGAGCAGAGGAGGAGGTCTGAGGATGAGTGAATGTGGCACTCCGCTATATCCTCTCCCTCTTCTCACTAGTCTCCCTTTTGCTGTCACATCTCCCACTCCTCCTCTTCACTCCTTTATTTCCCATTTCACTTAGCATGTACTATCTCTCCCTGACTCTCTTTGCCTGTCGCCTCTGAGAATGATGCGTACGAGGGTGGTGGAGAAACAGATATAGCTTCCCGACAGAATTGTCTTTACTTGTTCTTCTGGTGCGTGTATGTGCTTGTAAGTTGTACTGAATTGTAAATGGGTAAATGGGTGGTTGTTCATCTTTATGCTGGTATGGAAATATGTGGGAGGGAAGGGTATGCTGTTTATGTTTACTGCATCTCAGCATTCCCATTTCAGGAACAAAGAATTTTTGTGTTTAAACTGGGTGGGTGGTGAGGTGTGGGTCATAGTCTGTGAAGAAGATGCTTTACATACACGCTCCTTATGGTGGCCCAGAGCGCACACCACAACAAGTTTGACAAAACAGAATAACAAGATGTAAGTTTAGGATCCACAGCAAAAGTGATCCTAGTGAAAATGCGTTTCACAAAACACATTATCAATACGCAGCAAAACGGAAAATGCAAAAATCACAGAGAGAGAACACAACAGTAAAACAGAAAGTACAACAAAGATAACTCACCTCATTTAGAGAATAGTTGAAATGTACCATTAAATAAATTTACAGGCAAACTGTTAATTAAACTCTATAAACAGATAGCTCCATATGAATATGCTAAATCTATAGACAAGGGACCAGATTAGCTGCACCCAGACCTCTCAGGTTTCTGTTTGTACTCTGCTTATAATCTAAGTTCTATTGACCACTAATGTTTGAGCAGGCTTAGGTTGAATAGAGGTGAAAAATGTAGGTTTAAAAATTTGACTCAAAATCATCAACTGTCAGTGATTTATCTTTATTTTTTTCTTTAGCCTTTTTTTTTTTTGCATAAATAATGATCAGTTGGTGGAACAAGAAGTCTTGATTCAGATATCTGCTGGCTTCACTGAAAGCTCCTAAAACATGGACCTTTGCCCGAAGAAGCTAAGTCAGCAGATTGACATATGAATATACATTCTAATTTGTTAATATTGTCTCACTGGCCAGTATGTTACAACTTGCTAATATTGAGTTGGGGCATCTTTTGCATTTAGAACACTTTTAATTGCCTGTGAAGGTTCTCAGTCATCGAGGTCATCGTAGTCTAAGAAGCTTGGAAAGAAAAGCGTCTGGACTTCTTTAGGTTTCTTGAAGTTGTTTCACTTCTCATCAGAGAAACCTCTTCAGTTTTAAGAGCAATTCTTGGAGAGTCCCATATTTTAAGCCCTATGGGAGTGTCCGCAAGAGGATCATAATGATCCCCCTATTGATCCTCTACCTAATCACACGAGCCAAGGTGTGGCCCAGGATGTGAGTGGGAATTAAGGCGTCTGGGAAGGGATATCAAACCTGGATTATAGATGGCAGAAAGTTGGTGTCCTGGGCATCCTGGGCCATTTGACCTCAGTAATTCACATGATAGGGTGGGGCTAGGTTTCACAAGGGGTTCGCTCGAAACCTTGGCTCATTGTGACCCTCACCGATTTTCACACCTTGGCTCATGTGGTTAGGTAGAGGATCAATAGGGGATCTCTGACCCTCTTGGGGAAAAAAAACTGCAGACAGATGACTGAAAAACTCAGAGAAGTCAACTCAATTGTACCAACAATCATGCCACCTTTTTACCTTTTTTTGATGCTCAGTTTAAAATCCAGCAGGTCAACTTGACCCTTGTGTCCATATCTGTAGATATGTTGGGTTTCTGTTATATGAGTAGCTAATTAAATATTTCCATTAATAAGCACTGTACCTAATAAAGTGACCAGTGAGTGAATGTTGTGCTTTAACTCATATTTTTGTCTTATTCTTTGGCTTATCGGTTTGGGTTTTTTTGTGTAGTTTAGCACTTTTAAGCTAAACTGCAATTATAAAGTGTTTGTGTGTGTGTGTAAGTGTGTGGGTACAGTCTGCCTGGTGTGCACTCACACAAGCTAGCAGCCATGCGCTTGTGTAAAATTAAATCCACGTCAGCAGGCAGCCATTCAGATAAGATTAACAGGACCTGACGTTTTCTTCGTTGGAGACATATGCTTGCTCCAATTCCCTCAGAATATTTCCCCTCGCCTTCGTCTTCGGTCCAAATTGCATTTCATCTCAGTTCGAGGACATTTCTCCCCACTTACCCTGTCTGCCCACAGCAAGACCTGTTCTCACCATTAATTTGATTTCTGATATTGTTATTACAGGGCAGCATGATTAGGAGTGCACGAGTTAGATAAAAGCCTTGTTTTATGCCATATTGAAGCCAATTAGCATTAGTGTACACTTTCACCTCAGCAGACAGATGACTGTAAATGCTGATTTTATGAATGCAGACTATCTCGTTGGTAGGGAAATTGTGTAAAGGGAAAGGCTGTTTGTTTGCCATTCAAGGTGCAATGTTTACGACCCCTCTTTCTGAAAAAAAAATTCTATCATGCTAGAGGAAATTAAAAATTCATCTGCCCCCTGTGTGATGGATTTCCCTGAGAATCACAGGCTACTATGTCAATTAACTCGTAAACTACAATATTATGACTTGAGCCTTGAGTAAAGAATTGCACACAAGTATTAAACTAACATCAGTTTGAGCAGGTATTATATATGTAATGCTGTGCATAGTTGAAGAAAAGGATTTATGTAAAAGTGAGGAATAAGGGGCCGTGTTATGGGTTAGTGAGTAACACCTACATAGATGTGAACATCATTTATACATAAGCACAGAGGCTGTCACATGGATGTCACTGAGGGCTATAGTGAGGAAATGTGATTATCATTTATGCATAAGCGCCATTATTGTGTGGGAACAGTGCACTGCAGAAAGTAATAACATCAGTATCTTAAAGCAGCTGAAGCAGGTAGAGCTGTTTCATCCGTCTTCTGCTAGGGCTGCTTTAAAGCAAACTGCCTCACTGGTTGGATAGCATGTTGGTGTGGGATTAAGCTAAATGTATAGATTTAGTGAGTAGTGGAAAGAGAGAGTGTGTTAGAAAATAAAGTTCTGGCTGAAGAGATTTAATGCACTTGTAGTTAAGCATTTTTCCCCACTATATTAAATGGGGAAAAATTTTTGTTCAGTGCATTTAAATGCCCTTTTTAAGATTTACATTTACAAAAACAAAAAATTAATTAGGTTGAACCCCTTCATAAAAAAGTCTAATGTGTTGTAGTCACAAAGGAGTTTTCATGCCTGTGGTTATTAGATGTTCCATCGAAGAGACTTTCTGAATAAAGTCATCAAATGCTTTTATTTACTTTTAACTGACACAGGCTTTTAGCAGCTCTTAAAAAGATGTGATTAAACAAGGTGTGAGCTGATGTAAACAACAAGGATGAGTTCAGATTCAAAAAACAGATTTAAACATGTATTATGATGCTTACTTCCTGTTGCCCTGTTTAAATGTTGGAATTTTTAATGCTTAGAGAAACTCTAGATTCCTAATCTTTAATTCAGTTAGCACCACAGTCAAAAGAACTAGTCAATAGAAGATGAAAAAGAAGAAGTAATATTTATCTGCTATTTTATCTGCTAAACTTTATATTTTCCAGTGTTTCACTGTTCTGTGGCTTCCATAGGGAAATGTAGAATGCATATGATGTGGAGAACACATACATGGAGAGGTGGAGGAAGGCAAGAGTGTAGTATCCTCTACAGAACAGATATGGCATCAAGTACAACAGACAGGACACTCACTAAGTCAACTTACATTAAAGCAACTTAAGTACTGTACCCTACATGTGGATGAGTTTATTGCAACTGTGGCTACGCTTGACTCTGTGTCATGCTTGAACTGATGCTTTGGCCATTTTATGTGGCTATTGTTGAAGACACTATGACAAAGAACACACAGCCTTAACATATTCCAGTATTTCTTAAACTCAGTGTAATTGTTTTAAGTATAATTTAACCTTAAATAACAAAAATCATTTGATTTGATCTGTGTGTTATTCTGGAGTGCAGTTACTAATGCTATATTTTAATATGTGGTTTGGAATATTAGCTGACCCGAGTGAACCTCATTAAAGCGCCTTAGGTTTCTCTTTTGACTTTTTGAATGGACTTAGCCCTCAGCTGGGAACTACAGGGCTGAACATGACAATCCTATAAAGCATTTAAAACAACCTTTTACTTAAGAGACAGAATCCTTGGCTTAGTTTAATGCTTGCTGATGTGGTAAATTTGCTTTTGTAAGACTTATCAATGCTGTCGTCACACTGACAGGAATGAATTATGGTATCCCATAATTTATCCATGTAGCAGATGGGGAAGCAACACATATTGTATCTTGCTTTTCATACAGGCACAACTATTATTGTGTGTGCTGTGTGAGACAGAGTGGAGGTAACTGAGAAGTAGCTGAGTGTTGTGTTTTTGTGATGCTGTCACTCTGATGTGTTATAAGCCATTAGCAGAGCTACGAAACGGGAGCTCAGAGGAAGAAGTCGCTGATCTTTTGTGTCTGCATTTGTTGCTTGTGTGCACCTGTAAAATGTAGTTTCAACTTAGGTAGATGTCAGGTAATATGATTGCGGGTGGTGGTTCATACTTGTACGTTTTTGTGTGCAAAGTGTGGTGTGCAGAACATCCTTCATTTAGGATTCTGCAGACATATTCACAACTTTACTGCTAATCCCAGAGCACTGTAATTGTCAGGGTGAGGGACGTAAGGTCTTTATGTTGGCATCTATTGGTCCTAATACAGCACTGAATTGCCCTTCATTAGGAGGAAGTTAATCCCTGCTTATAGTGGTGGAGATGGACACTAAGAGCACGCCGCAGAAGTCGATACATTCATTACTTTACAGCCCCTCTGCTGTAGAAGGGCATTTGTATGAGTCAATGAGGACACATAGTTTGTTTTTAACTAAATTTTAATAGAGAACTTGCATTTCTCAGAATTTTGACTTTTTTCTCAGAATTCTGGAAAAGAAGAAAAAAAACGATGTGCCCACTTTCACCAGTGGCTCTAATCCTCTTCCGTAGTAGTCAGCCTGACAGTGAATATGTTAAAATGCCTTATGTCATTTGATTGGTTTACAGTTTACAGATCACAGTTACACAACAGATAAAACCATTTGTAGCTACATAAATTTTCTTCATGAAGCCATCTGTCTAATTTTCTATACGTTTTCATAGTAATGCTGGCATCACGCCACCTCACTAGGAATAGCAGTGCATGCTGTTAAGAAATCTTCCAATTCATAACTTTACTCTTATTTTCACACTTTGCAAAGATGAGTTCAGTTCCTCAGTTCAGTTCAGCCTGAGGAAAGCTTTGAAGTGTGGCAGTACACAGCAGATACTTGTGTACTACTTTCCAGATTGGAGCAGGGTTTTAGCATTATCTTTCAGCATCCTCTTGGCTCTACTCAATGCCCTCTCACTAATGCTCAATAGATGGGTGCCAATGATGTTCAGGGCAGTTTTACTAATCTACAGCAGAGCCTATGACCTTGAGCGGTATGCTTCCCTTAACTTTGTTTGATGGTTTCAATTATAACGCTTCCTATTGTTCCTCCTTTAAAGTTCAAAAGAACTTGGCAGTTACTGTCTAAAGTTCCCTTAATCCCTTAATAAATAACAATAACTATAATGAACATATCAGAAATATTTTTTAATCACAGATCTTTGGGGCGATCGTGGCTCAAAGAGTTGGCAGTTCGTCTTGTAATCGGAAGTTTGCAGGTTTGAGCCCTGGCTCCGACAGTCTTGGTTGTTGTGTCCTTGGGCAAGACACTTCACCCGTTGCCTACTGGTGGTGGTCAGAGGGCCCGGTGGGGCCAGTGTCCGGCAGCCTCGCCTCTGTCAGTGTGCCCCAGGGCAGCTGGGGCTATAATGTAGCGTGTGGATGACTGTATGTAGTGTAAAGTGCTTTGTGGTCCATAGGGACCAAGTAAAGTGCTATACAAATACAGGCCATTTACCATTTTATACTGTAAGAGGTTTAAATAGATGTTAGCCTTTGAGGTTTATGAGGGGTCTGACAATTATATTAGTACCAGTTCTCTTTAATTTTCATCAGAGGAAAGGGAATTTTTTTTTTTAATAAATTGAAAAGTAACATTTTTTTACATTGAAAGCAAAACCCATTTTTGTATTCTGTAGTTAATTTGTTTTGCCTGTTTTTTAAATTTATTTTGTTTTTGGTAGTTAAAGTCTTAATCGGGTTTATAAAATAAACATCTCATCTCACGAAAGAGTGTTAGAAAATTTAGCGTGTTAAAAAATATTTTTTCTTATTATTTTTTCCGTAGGTAAATAAATATAGCGCTTTCACATCATTTGAAAAGGGCTTCATTTGAATTTATATATATATGTTAAAGTGCTGGTCTAATTCCAACACAGTGATTGGCAAGAAGGGGAAAAGATGATCAGCAATGTCTAAACGTATGTGTTTATCCTGCAGGAATCTGAAAGACTACAGTTTCTGCTAAAGCTGAGTATCAGGTGGAAGAAAGAGACACATTTTTCATCACTAATTAATTTCTCTGAGATTTTCTCCTCAAACTGACAGAATATTTTTACTCCCCTTCAGCTCCAGCACTCTCACCATTCATTAGCTCCACATTTGAATTCCATGTGTACACAAATGTTATCCACTGTATTTCAGCTACAGTCACACAAAGTAGCTCTAATATTCAGCTGAGAGTACCAAACTAAAGGAAGCATCCCTATCCAGATTATCTTTTTAAAATGCATTAGGGTAGCTTAGTGCCATCTAACTGAAAGTGCACTGAAAGATTACATAAAAGAATAATTACAGAAGGTATAGTTTTTCTTTTTTTCAGACTTCAGTGAGCAGCCTTGGATTTGCCACCCTATAAGGTAATGCGTCAAGGATCTGAGTGGCATCACACTGTGGACAAATGGCTCAGATGTGCCAGACCTTACTCATATTATCAAAAAGGCAGAGTCATAAATAACACCACATTTGGCCGATGACGGCTCAGTTTGACTCCCTCTAATGTCTGACTGAGCGGTGGATGCGGGGCACCGGGGTGGCAGTGAAAGATCACATGTATCTATCAAATGCAGTAAAATTAGGTAAATAGCTTCGCAGGCCACTTTTCACTTTGCCAGTGGAAAGATGCACCACTAGAATTTTTACTCGTTGCCATGAAGGATGACAGGAAGCGTCTGAGCGGCAGAGTGGAAAAACGTATCCTGGCTCACAGGCTACGCCATTTTACGAAGTTCTGTGTTGGTGCGTGTGATGGCAGCAGGAGTTATGTGGCTCTGTGAAATTGAACAAACAAGTTAATAAAATTCCCCTGGCTATCTTTTACCCAGCAGTGTGCTGGAGTTGACAGGCATGAGCAGATATGTGTGGCGCTGGCTGTTGTTGGTGTTGGGGGTGTTGGGATTTCATCTAACGGTGCGTCTCACGTTATTTTCTGTTTAGAATAAGCTAAACTGGAGATAGGTCAATTACTTCCAGCTCTGGACCTATTCTATTGTTGGATCATAGGTTGCTGTGTCACTGTGGGGTCAGGTGAGCAGACGGCATGGGTGCCTGTGATTGAGAGCTCTGTCACAGCACCTGCAGTGACAAATCTCCCAGGGCATGAATAATGTACGCAGTTGGCCTGAGTGATGGTTTGTGTAATAATGGCAGGCAGAATGGCGTGACCAGAAACCCCAGTAATGGCCAATGTCTTAACCAGCCTGCCAGCCAACATACACACACTTACCTACCACGGGGGAGATGTATTTAATTTACAGTCTGCTTTTGGAGGGTCTCCTGAGTGCTGCTTTTTTAGAATGAAACTGTTTTGCTTTCCTTTAAAATTTTAAATTTTTATGTAGGTAGGGTTTAGAGAAACATAACCTCCTTGCTCAGGTGAATTGGATCTTACACACTTGTTACATTTAATGAAGTGAAGCCCAAAAACAGACACCTGGGACATGGCAGATTTAGGAAAGGCTTGCTTTACTCAAATGCCATTCAGTACAGGTAAATGCATCTTTTGGGACCAATGCTCGTCGTGCAGTATTTTCAAAAGAACCCGGTTTCATACAAATCTTACGGCATCTAACATAGTTATAGGTGCACAGCTGCACAGGACAAGCAACAGTGAAAATACGGATCAGAGACTGAGTCCTTAAAGGCATTTACGGGGTTTCAGTTACCTTTAAAAGTGATTGTAAAGATTAAAATGTATATAGCTTGAGAGAATTTCCCTCACCTCTGCACACCTGTTCAAAAACGTCTCACATACAGTAGTGACATTCATTCTTTTTCCAACCTCTATTATGAAACAGTGTTGTGTTTTAAACTAAATAAGCCTTTAATATAGTATTATGCCTTCTCCTTTTACAAAGCAGACATGTTGGCTCGTCACTAAGGCAAAGGTGTCATTAAAGACGCCTTTCTTTGTCCCAGATATCCATGACAGTGTGACAATGTTGAACATTTGCTGCACCAATTAAATTAAAGTAACTTCAGTTCAATCCTATTTGTATTCTGTTAAGTCACTAAAGTAGTGGCTGTAAGGCACTTTATAGTGTAAGGTAAAATCTTTACTATGTAGAGAGAAATTCAGCGATTCCTTTTGGGCAGCAAGCGCTATGTGAGAGTTGAGAAAGAGAGAGAAAAAAATCCTTTTCACAGGAAGATATCAGGGTCAGGCAGAGCGGCCCTCTGCCTTTTACTGATGAGGGGAAAAACGAAGAGAGAGCAGAAGGTCATAAAGGAATAACAAGCAAGAATGAGTGTAATTCAGCCATTTTCATATCATTATTTACATTGAAACTGAGAATAAATACCCTTTTCAGATCAGATATTTTAACTCAGTAAATTAGGAAAAGCAAAGGTATAATTAATGAGAAAAATGAAGGCTTCTATTTTACTGTTGGAGCTGTGAGATTTTATCTTACTAACCCTTTAAAGCCTGAACCATGAAATAATTTTCATAATGGAGCCTTTTCATTTATTAGTTTTCATTTGTATTATATTTGCTATATCTGGCTTTTGTAATTTATTTCTAAAAAAATTACTGTATTTTTTGTGTTTTGAGAACACTGACTCCTACTGACGTAGAAGTCTAAAAACTCCTCTTTCAAATATAAAACATTTGGCTTTAAAGGGTTAAAATTAAGCCAATATAAGCCAAATCTAAGTTAGTATAAGTTGTGTTTGCGTAAACTTATGATGGGCATGAATGCCATGGTAATTTGGGCATTTTAATGATTTCTTTGAAGTGTTCTTTTTCCACAATGAAAGGATTGTACAACATACATCTTTAATGACTAGCCTATTAACTTCTTGTTGATCACGATTGACTGCAACTGGTAGTTTTTCCTTCCCAGCATTAACACTATTTGTTTTACAGCATTTACTGTATTGACCACAACTCAGAACAATTGGAAAATCCAAATAGTTTAGCGAAAGACACAAGAAGAAGAATTAGGATCAACCCCTAGTTTAGTTCAGAAGACAGAAACCCAATCTACTTTTTTCTCTCTCGCGTATTTATGTTGCAGTAGACCTAGGCTGCTGGGGACATCCCATGATGCACTAGCCATTTTATTTTCACTCACCTCTTTTTACTCTCTGTTTTTACACACTACTTTCAATTAAATTGTTAGTTGGTATTAAACTCTGCCTGTCTTCCACATTGTGTCTTTTGTCATGTCTCATTTTCTTTGTTTCATTTCATCCCAACCAGCTGCAGCAGATGGCTGCCCCTCCCCAATCCTGGTTCTGATGGAGGTTTCTTCCTGTTAAAAGAGTGTTTTTCCTTTCTGCTGTTGCCAAGTGCTTGCTCACAGGGGTATTCTGATTGATGTTCTGATTTACATTCTAAAGCTGCATTAGGTGACTGCTGTTGTGCTTTGACAAATAAATACATACAAATTAAAAAAAAATAAATTGGATGCTTAAAAGTCAGGAAGGAAATTAACCAATTTAAATGAACTTCATCAATTCTGCTAAGAAGAGTGGTTAAATATCCAGCCAGAAGCTTGTTCGTGTTGGTTGATGTACAACTTGCTAAAGGATATTTAACCAAATTTTAGTGGAGATGAATGCTTATATATATTTCAACCTATATGTATAATGTTGACCCAATATGGATTAAAATAAATTTAAACTTGTGAACCCAATTCTTATCTTTAAAATTAATTAAAAATACTGTACATTTATTTAACCCAGGAAAAAGAGAAGTTCAAAGAAATTATTAAAAGCCAAATTACTATGACATTCATGCCCATGATCAGTGCATACAAATTTGTGTCCACAACTGTAGCTGCAATTTATAATTTTAAATTACTTGAAGGCAAATATGACCATATGACTTCGTAAGGGAGCAGTTGTGGATGCATGTAGCTGGTTATCTACAGAAGGGAAAAACTTAAAAGTGAGCCACTCTGTGCTGCTGCAAAGGTATAGCGTGGTGTAGTGTTGATAAATTCTGTGAAACACCCAGACAACAGCAAAACAGAGTGTCTATGTCAGAGCAAGAGGGAGAGAGAGCAATGTGAGTCACGCATGCTTCACTGATGTGAACAATGACCCTAAAAACCATATTATGAGGTTGGAAGCAGCCAGCGCATTGACTCGAGAACACCCTGTTGTTGTGTCTGGGGTGAAGGTGTGGTTCAGGTGTGGTTTGAGGTTTCCTTTATTCTTTCTGTCACCAGTGCAGTGTTTGAGGAGAGGTTCAGAATTGTTGCACCTAGGTTGCAACATGGATTTTGCTAGTTGAATATGAAGTGCCTTGCATTGCCTTGTTTTCTTTTTCACTCTCCTCCTTTCCTCCTTTATCTATTGTCTTTAAAAGAGTCTTTATCTAAGTGAGCTGTTTTTCTGGAAGCGTTCATCTGTTTCTTCAGAGAATGTGCATCCTCCGTTGGGGCTTGCCCTCCTTGATTACTGCTAAACTGTTTCCCCGCTCAAATCCCCAACTCAAATCCACGATTTTCTTGTTGTTTTCCTCCCTGCTTTCTTCCCGACTCCCCTATGTACCTCATCACCTGTCACTCATTGTCCTATCACTTTTCTGTCTTTATATTTCCTCTCTGGGTAGCAAGCAGTTATGTAGGTGTCAGGTAGTTTGTGACAACTTCAGGCTAATGGGAATAAAATGGAAAAGAGAGACACAAGAAAACACAGCCATCCTACTATCATCACTCGTTTTTTTTTTCTCCTGATATTGGGTAAAAGAGCAGGAGGTAACAGGGGAGAAGAAAAAAGGAAGTTGCACAGATTACTGGAAAAAGGGAACATCTTTTTCTAGGGTGCGGATGGGGTACCAAACATCGACTTGATGGCAGCACTGTGATCTTCAAAGCTTTTCTCCCCCAGTCTCTTCTCACTCCCTTGCTCCCGTGTTTTCTCACTTTAGAGAGGGTATATACTGGCTGGCGGCAGGCATGAAGCTATTGCAGCATCAAAGTTTTGTTCATATATCTCAGCACTACAAGCTCATTCTATATGCTGTACTCTGTTGCAAACAATATCCCCTGCCCCTGTACTTAAATAACCACTTAATCCTTTTTCTGTGAATGGCATGATGGGGACAGTTTATCCATAGGTTGATTCATAAAAGTGTGCAATGGCCACACTACATCTCTTTCACTTCTTCACGGCTCAAACCTGTCTCCCTCAGGCCAGTCTATACGCCGAGTTGCTCTTTACTTCCATTTCACCGATGTTTGGTCCATAAAAGCTTGACATGGTGCAGTGGACAATGCTCACATCTGAAGCAGGACCACTGCTGCGATTTTTCAGAGAGGGGACTTGCTTTGATGGGGTTTTGCTATTTTTGTGCTCCACAAATACCTTCCATGTCCTGTTTTCTGCTTTTGAAAATCCCTTCAATTTAATCCAGTTACTGCTCTCTGCAGGGGGAAAAAATGGGGGGAAAAATGACACAGCATTTCTCATGGTGGTGTCGCTCAATATTTATTTAATCAAGATGAAACATTGTTCTGGGCCTGAATACAAATGTTAATTACATGCGTGTGGTAATATCTTAATTCACGATCATGACAGAGTGATGGTATTGTTTACCCAGCAAGGTGCCTAAGGGAGGCCTTTCAGGATGGTTTATGAGTCTGGTTAGACACTTGATGAAAGACTTGCTTTCCACTGGGGCTCCATCCTCACTCGAGCACAAAAATAGGCACAGTGAGCTTTAAGTCTTACTTCCATCATCTCTGGCTCTGGTATGTGTGGCACTTCAAATATTTATAAGGCTCAAATTAGGCTGAAAATGCAGGTTTTACAAATACAACATTCCTGGCACATTTATTCATTGATTATAGGTTGACTTGTGCTAGTGATGACAGAGAAACTGGTAAAAGCGCACTGAAGCTGAAAAATGTTTACAGGGCAGCACCTGTGCTGCTGAAGCTATTAGAGCCACTCATAAAAGTCATCAACCTGTCATTTCTCCTAGCTCAGCAACACTTATCCTGCTCCAATAGCTGTCAAACAAGAAACTTTAATGAGAGTTTTGAATGTAAAAATCAAACAGAAACTGCATGTTCATATTCAGAGCATTTCTCCTACTGGAATCACTTTCCACTTTTGTATATTGCATAAAAAGCTGGAGTGGATAAAGAGAAGCTACCTCAGTGGATGCCATGTCCCATGTGAGTTTTTTGTTCAGGTTGCACTCGGAAGCAGACCATTATTATTTCACGAGATCTTGTCAGTGTCAACCCCAATGCTCTCTGTGTGTTCTGATTTCAGGGTGAGCTGGAGCTAAGAGGGCAAAGTGTGCTGCTCAGAGAACAGCAGCAAATATATACAGACATTTTGACAAGTGATTGGATCTGCGCTGTCAGGCTGTAGATCAAATGTGTCCCTGTGCCATGTGTGCTATAGACTGGTGGGAGGTATACATGAAAGCTGGCACCTCAGTGCTGCTTCAGTCATCCAGACAGGATACTGCAAAGTCAGCAGTGGCTTTCTATTTATCAGCCCCACTGATGGATCACAATGTTTTCATATCAAATCATCATCGAGTCAGATGTCAGATTTTTAATATAGTTCGCTGAATTCTAATTTCCACAGAGCTCCGGATCAAAACAAGAGCAAAGTAATTTTGAAGAATCAGCCAAGCAAGACGAACGGCTCTCATAGGTGTGTAAGAGTAGGTACACCACTTTAGTCCAGACTGATATGTGCCGTTAACAATTAAGGTACACATGCACATACCTCTTCAAAATTTTCTTTCAGGTATGTTAACTCTTTCCTCATTCACTTTTCTCACACATCCATTAAAGATTTAAAATCTTTCATGCAACTATGAGGGTGGCTGAGCAGTAGAGTCAGAAATAACAGGCTTTTCAACAGATCGACAGCCCGGTTTCCTCACAGCAGTGGGTCACTGTACCACACTTACAGTGCACATTGGTTAGCCAAACTGCAAAGAAAATCATGAAAATGTTTTTTCTAGGGTTAAAAAAGTATCTCAAAAACTAAGTCAACTTTTAGTGAACAATTGCACACTGGGCTAACCTCCATTTCAATATGGAGAGATCAGGAAGGATGTGCACATGATTTATTGGTATACAGAATTCAGTTAAGCTATTTGATGAATAGACTCTGATGGATGCATCACGGCAGAGCAGAATCAGGCGGTGATAAAAATTAGGGCAGGACCCCCCAGAGTCAAGGCTGGTGGTGGAAATAAAGATGGAGCTATAGATGGAAGTTGAGTAACATGGGATAGGCGGAGATGGCGAGGAGTTAAATTGCACGAAGGCGTCTGCCAGGGAGAATGACAGATGCTCAGTGAGATTTATAGTACGTGGAGTGGAGGCTCTTTGGCCTGAAGAGAGTAAGCAAAAAGATGAATGGACTAGACCTGTGATGTCAGTAATGAGCTTGACAGTGTGGGAAAGCATATTACTTTCCAACACTTTACTATACACCAAGAAAGCAGACAGCTGTATGATCATCTTCCTTATGAAATTTAAGGGTAACTTCATTTCAATGGGCCCCTTTCAGTACAGTCACTGTAGCCTGCTCACCATCATGGCCTGACACAATGAGTTCAAGAAGAGCTGCATTTACTGTCTACATAGTCATTAACTCCTCCCACTCTAAGACATAACAATTAAATACTCATTATGTATTCAGTTAACTTATAAAAAGCTTAGTCTGTCATTCAAAGACAATGGTAATAAGTTAACATAGAGAAAATAAGCATAGCTATATTTAGGGACCTGTGATAGACTGGTGACCTGCTCAGGGAGTACCCCGCCTCTCCCCTTATGGTAGCTGGGATAGGCTTCTTGTCACGGTCCGGACCAGGGATCCTTTAGCAGAGAACAGAGTTTTATTTACAAAGTGGACACCAAGTGCAAATATGTACAACGTGCTGGGGAAGAGACAGAAATCCAGGGCTCCAGGGTCCGTGGGGGAGAGAGGGAAGGGTTCACGCTCCAA
>VUQR01000090.1:5061-19563 GCA_015108515.1 Hemichromis elongatus | reverse complement strand
ACAACTGGTTAATATCCAAATAATATGTAAGCAACTTAACAACCCCCAAAGCTCAAAGTCAATTTACGTGACAGCACAACATCTAAACACAACAGGATGCAGGTAGAATTGGGAATTAGGGAGGAACTCAGGTTTGAAAAGGTGGTTGACTGGCTAGGATGTCATGGAAGGAAAGGAGTGGTACTTCGGTTTCTGAGGAGAACGGGTTTGTTTAAGAGGATTTAAAGAGCTAAGTGCAGTCTAAGTAACACCAGAGGGTGGCAGTAATGCAACTTCGATGGATGCAAGCTGCCGTTAAACTGGAGGAGGAAGAAGAAGAAGTAAACACAAGAGGGGGGAGGGGAGCGAAGTGTACCTGCTCTGCGCTGACACAGGAGCAGCGAGTCCGGCGGCCTGGCTGTTTCATCTTTGCCGAAAGCACGGCATTGCAAACAAGAGGATAACTTAAAGCAAAGTATCGATCTCACCAGGCTAGTATCGATCCGATACCGATGCCGAGTTGGTATCGATACTATCGATATTTGGATCGATCCGCCCACCACTACTGGAGATGAAACTTTTTATTGCTTCAATTTTTGGAGTAAGATTTCATGGTTCATTGTATCAAAGGCCTTCTTGAGATCTAAAAACACTGCACCAACCGCGCTACCTTTCTCCAGTGAACTTTTATTCTCCTCAAGTAGGTAGCAGGTGACAATTTCTGTCCTGTGCTTTTTCCGAAACCCAAACTGCTGGGGATGCAGCAATTGGTTTTATTCAAGATGTTCTATGAATTGTTCAGCCACAACTTTCTCAAGCACTTTGGAAACTACAGGAAGGATTATGATTGGCCTGTAGTTACTGGCTTTATCTTTATCCCCTGACTTATATCTTGGGGAAATTACAGCAATTTTTGAGCTCTGAGGGAAGGTGTTTGTCCGAATTGATAGATTAACAAGGTGCGTGATTGGACTAAGTAAATTATCCAAATATTTTTTTTAATTACACTTATGTTAAGATTATAAAAATCTTTGGATGCAAAGTTTTTTAAATTTATAATGATTTTCCTAATTTTGTCATGTGAGACCTCTTCACTTTTAAAATAGTTAACTGTACCAAGTTTTTTTCCTTTACTGGAAAAAATTTCCCTCAAAGTTATTTGCCAAATCCTGGACTGATTCGACAAAGAATTTATTAGGTTGAGTTGCCATTAACATATTACCCATAACTGGAGTGCCATTTACTTTAAGATAATCTATAGTTTGTTTTTGTTTGTTACAAGAATTAGCCAGTTTGTTTATGTGGTGCTATAGCTTAGAGCTACTGCCATTGGCTTCGTCGATCAATTTTGAAAAATAATTTGCTTTAGCTTTACGCATCTCACTTGTGACCTTATTCCTAAGACCAGTATATGCTAAATGGTCCGTAGTAGTTCTACGATGTCAACTTCTTACTGTCCTTTACAGGTGATTAAGGCTGATTCCTTCAGAATCGGTTCCTTCTCTGAGAGTTCTTAGTAATTACATGGACGTTGCTAACTCAGGCGCACTCTGTCTAGCTCATTCAAGTTGAGGTCTATGAAGAACCTAATTCAGCACTGGCAGCTTAGCCGGGAAGCCTTAAAACATTAAAATTTTAAATTGTGGCAAATGCTTTTCACTGTCGCAACTCCTAAACCTTTGTTTCCAGGACTTGTCTGAGTGCTTCTTATCATCCTAGTGGGGAAGACCAGCTACTCCAAACACACTGCCACATCTCTCTCTGTTTTCCTATTCACGCTCAGCACAGAACTTCAAGCAAACTACATGCTGCATTTAATCTCTGCAATAAATTATATGCACTCGCTCTAAACAGCTGTTCAAAAACATCTATGACTACCAACTATAAAAATGGAAAATAAAGAAATTACCCTGGGGATAATAAAAACAACCCAGGGGAATTTGAACTTTGGAGGGAAGTATGCCTGTGCACACAGCACTAACAGGCATACAGGAATAATAACAAAGATACAGCTGCATTTAAGGAGAAGCCCAGAGGTGCTGAACTACCTAGAGGTCAGTACCATCCAAGCTGATTCAGCAGTGAAAATTCAATTGATTCATATATTAGAAACAATGTTGAATAAAACATGATATCGTAGTGCAGATAGTGGTCAAAATATGATATGATTCAGTACAAAAAATTGATATTATGCAGAAGCTGGCTCTTAAATGCTGATGTAAAAGAAAAAAACAATACAGTAAAGATCACTGGGATTCTATTCTTAAGTGGTTTTCAACCTTTTGATGAGAAATAGTCACTTTTCAGATGACATACAAGTTCACTGCTTATTAGACATAAAATGACTGCATGTTTTTAGTTTGATCAGAAGTTTCTTACATAACACTGACTGAGACAAAGAGCAACAGATGGGCAGACAGCGGCAGGGGTTTTATTTCTGGGAGCTTTATTAGTTTATTAGAACATTAGTAGTTCTCAGCATGTAGAACATGATTTATAGTTCATAGTTCTGGGAAGCAAGTACACAAACCAGCATAAAATTCAAATAGATGCTTGTAACCGAAATGATTTTACAAAGAGTTAAAATAGGAAAAATATGCATTTGTTGGAGTTATGACTGCAAGTTTCAGGAAAATTTGCAACATGTGGAGTTTCCCCGTTAGATCATTTCACCTTGTAATTGCTGTTGCTCCTTGCCCTGGATTTATTCAATATTAAAATAGTTCTTGACTGACACTCTCATAGTTAGAATGTGAATGATTGGGCCTCTTTAGAGGTCTGTTACTGCAGCTGTTTCAAGCTGCTTTGAAAAGACATCAAACGGTTGATTACCAGACCTTGCTAACAAAAGCTACTAATTGGCATTTCATCTAATATAGCCCACCAGTACCAGTGTTTTCAAATGTGATTAAGTTATTCCAGAGTCCAGTTTAATAGAGCATATTCCTTGTATCTAGAGACTTGTAACTGTGATAACATATTACCAAACAGAAACATTTTATTCTAGGCATCACCCAATGCACACATGGGCATGTGAAATGAACTGTAATATTTCTTGCATCCAGAGATTTGTAACTATGACAACATATTAACAAACAGAAACATTTTATTCTAGAAATAGTCTAATGCAGACATGGGTGTGAGAACTAAGCTGTAATTTCATATTGAAGGACACCTGTGCTCTTTGTTGATTCCTTTATTAAATCTTTTCTACACATTAAATATCAGGTGTATAAAAATTAAACATTATACATACACAACATAACAGCAAAGTATACTGTCTACACAAAGCCATGAAGCCTGATCCATGGTAGAAGTCAGAGAATGGTGACAGAGGCTGAAGTCCCACATCAGTGCTGATGGTGCTTGGTTTATTGGCTCTTTCACCATGATAAAGAGGATGAAGGTCATGCAAGATTGAGTCAGTCCTTGTACTCATCCCACTCTCACTGACTACCTCCATACAATATGGGCTCATCCTACAACACAGCTTGCTTTCTTGACTGGCTTATTGAGCTATTTAGCTTTACCAATCTTGATGCTCCCTCTCCAGCACATCATAAAAAAAGAGTGCACAAGCTCCTCAATGTCCTGTGTTATGGTATTGTACACAGTGAAGGACAGAGTCAGCCTCCTGCCTCCTCTGTATCTGTGCTTTTTCATGCTGTGGAGAATTACATATCGGCACAGTCAAATGTACAAAGAGATATTGGTTTCACTGTATAAGAATATATATGTGTGTAGGGGAATTAGATCAGTGTAGGGGAATGTGACATTGATTGAATTATTAAGTACCATGAATAATAAAAATATTATATATGTTAAGAAAGTCTGAAAACTGAGTAAACAAAGAAGAAGCTTGGTCACAGCTTGTTTCTAAGCTGAATGCTAAGATGTGGTGAGGCCTTAAGGGAAGCAATTCAAGTTGTGGTTGCAGTTATTAGAATTATTGCCTTAACATTATTCAAACTCAGTATAAAAATCACAAATGAGACAACTAACACTTGCATTACATACAAACTCAAGAAAGGAAAAGGATTAAAAGGATTTGTTTATATGGTGGAGAGCAACAGAAAGTGCACACATCTAAGGGGTGATGGAATATTGTGCAGCTTTGTTTGCGCTCCCCTACCAATTAGAGAGCTGCTGATCTTGTAACAGGTGGAAGCAGGCATTGTGATTCAAGAGAGATTCGTGTGAAGCAGTTAATGGATCAAATCGCAAACGCTGAGCTGTAGTCCACCACCAGGAAGAATCAATAAATGTATTCTTGGGCTTGCAGCTTGTGTTTTGTGTAGGAGGTGGACTGCAGGATGTCAAGTAGGTGGTCTGTGAAGATGATTCAGGTTTTAAAGGGCTTTATGACCACTGAGGTTAGCGTGAGGGTTTGTAGTCACTCATCCTTTTTTTGCCAGAGTTCTAGATGAGAACACTGTGGTTTAAATAAATGCTCAAACAACCTAATGTGTCACAAATAGTCGGCAACTGGTGTTCGTCTTTGTGCTTCTACCAAAACATAAAAGAGACAGCAATCAATAAACAATTAACAAATCTAATTTATGATGCAGTTTGAGTAGTAAAAAGTAGGAGATGGAGAGGGAAAAAATACACATTTTAAAGAAATGGCATATAACGGCTTTAGATATAATGCATCTTGAAAGGGCTGACTGAGTTTCTGACTAACTGAATGTCTGTAGTTAAAGCTCCATAATGTCAATGTAGCATCACACTCAAATACATTTGAATGAAATTGATTACAAGGTTGCATTATCTTAAAAAGGATGGTGTTGGAACAATTATTATTTGCCTGGATGACATCTAGTAAACATGATTCATGATACTTTACAGTAATAACTTTTTCTGATCAATGCTGTGGAATAGTTTCATATTACCTTGTTTCTCTGTGTAGTTATTACAATGTGATGTAAAGCTGTTGACTGCTGCTGTGGTGGCACAAACAGCAGATTAAGCCTTTAGGCTAAAAAGCATGTCAGCGCAGAGAGTGTTTCTCCAAAAAATAACATCCTGTGTTTAACTAGACCACACACACACACACGCACACACACACCACGGGTCACTTTTCATTCAATATGCAAATTGAAAGTGCAGTTCATTTGCTGATGAAAGAGGATTCGTGCTCAATTATATCTTAATGGGTTGGATATAACAGCATGTTCGGGTCAGCATATTTTTATTAGATGATTTTTTTATTAGGTCAAATGAGACCTAAATTTCTTAAATCAGCTGAAGCAAAAATGAACTAACCTGACCGGAGGAGCCAAACAATACGCACAATCAGGCGCGCACGTGCACTTCCTTTTCTAATTGTCTGTTTCTTTCTTTCTGTCGTTTCTTCCCAGAAATGAATGTGCGCGCTCGTGCGCCCGCGCGCACAAAACACGAGGCGAATTCCAGGATTGATTTCGAGGGAAACAAACGCGCACGTGGGGCAGACAATAGAGGGCGTGAGTGCGCTTGAAGCGGGCGAGTGTCGATGCCTCTGAATGTTAAGCACATTGGCCCATAAGCGCTTTACACACCCGCAGCTGAGAGGGAGAGAAAGAGCGCGGGGGGGTCTGTGGGAGAGAGAGGTGTAGAAACGGCAACATGTCACCCGTCTATGCAGTTTGTCAGTCTTTGTTTACTCTCTCTCAGCAATAAACTGTTCACTAATGGTCGGTGCACAGGGCTCACTTCGTCAATAATGTTATGTGTTACGGGGGAACTCCCTGCTTCCAGGCCGGGAGACAAACGGTGGTGGTTGGCTCTATAACAATCGGCCTGACTAGCTTGGAAATTAGAAATGCAAAGGTGATGTAGTAGAGCAGCAACGTGGAAATCCCGGTAGTGTTCAGTAAGCAGCGGACCGATGCTGCATTGCGCTTCTCACCGAGCAGGTCCCTCCGCTGAGAGACAACATCTCCACTAGTGTGTGCACGTGTGTGAGTAGACTATGTAAGAGGCAGTGGAAGCCAGGAAACAATCGAAACATCTCTGAACATTAAAAAAATATACAAATTGGGGTAAAGGCAAATCGGAAAAAGTGGTACATAGCATGTTTACCACTTTTGATTCATCCGTAGAATGTATTTGTGTATTTATTTATAATAGAGCATTGGTTGCAGTGGTGTTTTGTGGAGGGTATACTATAGGCTACAGTTTGCGCATGCCGTGCAACTATACCCTTTACAGGATTGTAAATATTACAACAATTTCCCATTACGTGAGAGCGCAAAGGCTGTGTCAATTTCTGCCTCTTTCAGAAAAGAATGAATGAAACCCTCTACACTTGCCTCTGCAAAAGAGCTGCACCAGCAGAAATATGACTGAGCGCTGGGCTGACTTGTATTAGAGCCAGATCACTCTCTTTTCTAACCATCTCTCTTGTCCTTTGTATCAATACGTGAATAAAGATATTTCCCCACCAGGAGCTGTCAGCAGCCCAGACACCAAGCCATTTAATCTTCCTATATGACAGGAAGGGGGGTGAGGTCTGTCCCCAGTAGCCGACATACACACACAGCGACCCAACACCGCCTCTGCTGCTTCTCCCGTTACAGCTAAGCGATCGAGTTACGCGAATGGGGAAAAATGTTGCAGTAGCAGAGAGAGAGAGAGAGAGAGAGAGAGAGAGAGAGAGAGACTGCAGCATTGCTGGAGACCGGAGGCAGCAGCAGTCCCGAGCAGTGCAGGTGAGAGGGAAAAAAGCCAGAGGAGGAGGCGCGTGTGGAGGAGTGAGAGAGAATGCGGGACTCTTGGAAAAAGACGCATCTACACACGGTCCACCACCGAGAGATCCATCCCGAACACGGGCTGCACAGGATTATACTAAATTGATGCTGATCTCGGGATACCCCCCTTTTAGTCCACAAAGAGAGGCTCTGATTTTTCTATTTTACGAGAAAATACATGATCAGAAAGTCGGCTTGCAAAGCACTCCTCTCTCCAGATAACTTGCGTGAAGGAATCCGACTGCTTGGCACGTTGCTCCACTGCGGGAAAAAGAGGAAAACGCAGCTGGATCTGAAGGTAAGAAAAGATCCAGTCTAGCAGGATCCCAGAGACTTCTTTCAAACAGATTTTTATTCTTTTTCTGAGATTCGAGTTAATTTTGAGCATCCGGAGAGCTGAGAGGCTGTTTTTTTCTCTCTCCCTCTCTCTCTCTTTCTTTCCTGTAGTGGTGCTGCATTGCAGTTTCTAACTGTGAAAAACGCGAGAAAAGCCTCTGTCCCAAATGTGACTGGAATAAAAAGAAGTTACAAATAGCATTATGAACTGATAAGCGCCCTTGTCCGGATAGCTCTCCGGTTTACGGAGGGAAGAGAAAGAAGTGAGGAAAAGTGGATTAATCAAATTCTGATAAATTAGTTTTATTTTTCGCAGCAAGATGGATTTTTTTATATCTCTGAGGCTTAAACAGCCCAGCAAGATAAGAGCATTACTGCTATAGAAGTTTGAAAATAAAAATACACGAGTATAGGAGGAGAACAGAAGAAAGGCGCCTGTGCCACTGAAGTGAACTACAGTCAGGAAGCTTTTCCCCGGACCTCAGGCAGCAGTCCACAGAGAGTGGTGGAGAAAGGGTAAGAAAGGATAAACCAAACACCCACGCCGTGAGGTACTCCAGAACATAAATAAAGAAGAGACGAGCCGCAGCTACGAGGCAGACAGAGAGGGAAGGGGAGAAGCGAGAGAAAGAGAAAGAGCCATGCAGAGGCTTGGCGCAGTGCACTCCTCCGCGGCGCAGGTTCTCAGCCTCGTGGTCTTAGTGCTGCAGCTGCTGACTCAGCTACCGGGTGCCGACTCAGCTCTCCGGTACCGGGTGGCGGAGGAGGGTCCACCTGACGTCAAGATTGGCAACGTAGCCGCAGACCTTGGCCTCACAGCAGGTACCGGCAGTGGGGATGTCACCTTCGCCCTGGAGAGCGGCTCAGAGTACTTCAAGATTGACAATGTGACAGGTGAGCTGACAACCGGCCCACGGCGCATCGACAGAGAGAAACTCCCGCAGTGCCAGATGATATTTGATGAAAATGAGTGTTTCTTGGACTTTGAAGTGTCAGTGATCGGGCCACTGCAGAGCTGGGTAGACCTGTTTGAAGGCCGTGTTGTCATCACAGACATCAATGACAATACACCTTCCTTCCCCTCACCTGTTCTGCAGCTCTCAGTTGAAGAGAATCGCCCCATTGGGACCCTTTACCTGCTTCCCACTGCCACAGATAGAGATTTTGGGCGAAATGGCATTGACCGTTATGAGCTCATTCAGGACGGTGGGGCTGGGTCAACTTCATCAAGACGCACAGCAGGAGGAAACCCCATTACTAGAGTAGATGGGCTTGGAGACCGGAGGGGTAGAAGTGGAGATAATGGAGGAGGAGCTAGAAGCAGCGTGTTTGAACTGCAAGTGGCAGATATACCAGATGGTGAAAAACAGCCACAGCTCATTGTGAAAGGCACCTTAGACCGTGAACAAAAAGATTCATACGAGCTTGTCCTGAGGGTTCGAGATGGAGGGAACCCACCACGTTCCTCCCAAGCTCTGCTTCGTGTTTCCATCTCTGATGTGAATGACAACAGCCCACAATTTGAGAGGTCTACATATGAAGCAGAAATGGCAGAAAATGCCCCTCCAGGTACACCTGTCCTTCAGGTTAGAGCTTCAGACCGTGATATTGGAGTCAATGGGCAAGTGGAGTACGTCTTCG
The DNA here is from genome assembly GCA_015108515.1 of Hemichromis elongatus. NCBI lineage: Eukaryota > Metazoa > Chordata > Actinopteri > Cichliformes > Cichlidae > Hemichromis > Hemichromis elongatus. The sequence goes on along the minus strand of VUQR01000090.1, from coordinate 10,876 downwards.
GAGCTGCCACTGAATCTGTCAGGCGACTCCTAAGGCTGGATGAAGCAACCGGATGGCTGAGTGTCCTTCACAGGATTGATAGAGAAGAAGTGGCACAACTGAGGTTCACGGTAATGGCCAGGGACCGAGGTCAGCCTCCCCGCACTGACCGAACCACAGTAGTTTTGGCTGTTCGAGATGAAAATGACAACGTTCCTGTTGTAGAGATCCGAAAAATTGGTCGGATCCCTGTACGAGACGGAGCCTCTTTAGTGCCAGAGAATGTCCTGGTGGACACACCAGTAGCTCTGGTCCAAGTGTCAGACCGGGACCAGGGAGAGAATGGAGCTGTGACTTGTACAGTAGTAGGAGATGTCCCATTCACACTCAAGCCAGCTGGTGAAACAGTGCTCCCACCCTTACCTGCAGATGACGCCTTTGACAGGTAAGATGAACAAAAACATTTAATGGTGATATCTTACACCAAATTCTAAAAAGTTAAAAATAAAGGTGCCAGGATAAGTGTTTATCATTAAGCATTTGCTTAACAGCACTGAATCAAAGACTACATAATAAGTTACTTGGGCACACACTGTTAGATAATGAACCTCTATCCTAATAATAAGTCCTTGCCAAAGCATGGTGAACATTTTTTAGGGAGCTCAACACGGTAAGTTATCTTTGGTAATTATGAAGTAATGAGGCATTTCAAATAAAAGTTTAATATGATACACAACTTTATTTTAGTTGGGGACAAAACATTAACAAACAGATAGATTATAAGCAAATAACACGTGTCTATGTATCATTAAGCACCTGACTCAAAGTTACAGACTTAACAAAAAACAACAGTGAAGTCATAGTTTATTAACAAAAGGACCGTATACATCAACCAATATGTCTTTAAAATTCCATTGAACACAAGTAATTTATAGCTATTTATTAACACTTGTGTACAATGATTGATTCAGTTATCGAGGAACCACAGACGTGTGAAAAATCAGAGGGAAACTTGAACCCTTGATCCCTATACGAGGTTCTGTGGGCCCTGTCACGCTATGGAGGTCAAGTTCCTGGAACAGTTTGTTCCCTTATAGGGAAGGGTCTCTAAAAATCAATACAGAGGTGTCCCGAGTGCTCACCTTTATTGCATGATGAAATATCTTCGTACTGATGGCCCTAATCCATAGGGCACAAGGGGTCACTAAATGCTTTATGAGTATAAAAATAATGTGAATCATATGGTCTTTGTACTCACATGATCTCAACAGAGCACAACACCTATGGGAGATTTTGAACCATACACAAAGACGTGACTCTACCATTGTTATCAAAACACCAAATGTGGGAATATATATTTTTTTAAATAATGATATTTAATCCCTCCCAGCAGGGTCTCAGACACTTGTAGAATCAATGATGAATGGTGAATAAAAGTTGTTCTAGAAGGAGCCCATCACCTTAGTAAGACACTTTTTTTCTTCTTCTTTTGTAATTTGTCAACCCCCAGTTTCCATAAACTGTACACTAATGTGAAACTACTTCTTGGCTCACTTACTGGTATCTCTCCACCATATGATATACCATGTAAACCTTGAACTGCTTGAACTGTTATAATGATTCAGAAATACACAGTTAATGAAAATTGTATATACACCTTCTTATTCTAACACTGATAACACATCAAGCAAGCCATTTCCATCTAGATCTGTTTTTCACAGAGAATTCAAGTGTTTTTCCATGCCAGTTTCACTTAAGCTTAGTTCAAGTAGTGTCACTCATTCACTAAAGCTAAACAGTAGTGAAGCTATCTTACAATCTGTAAACTTAAGGCATAAATATTCATTATAGTCAAGGGTTTTGCACTTTTAAATAATATTATTCCAGCAGTGACGACTACAGATGTTAGTGCACTTCAGTCAGTTATAAGAATGTTCCCATAAGGTATTGAATGGCAGGAGTGAGGAAAAAAGGATATTATTGTTAGTACCAGACACCTGTACAATGAGGTTAGTGGTTTTATTGAATGTAAGGCTATCCTCGACTAAAGAAATTTGTCAAAGCAGTAACCATAAGAGGTCTTCACCACATCGATACACGGTTTTAATTAAAATGTCAAAATCACAGTTTCTCCAGTGTTAGTGTCCCTTTGCAGATTATTGCAGTTACTATGGAAGATGTTGTTAAATCTAATGATTATTAAAATAGCAAATATTAGAGCTGACTGTTGCTTTTTTGTGAATTTTCAAGCCAAAAATAAAAACAAGGTATTCTCTAGTCCCATCTTTTTAATTAAGTGCTTGTCTTTTTGTTTGTTTGTTTCTAATCACTGTGATCTATGTATCTCTGTGTTGTTGTTGTTTGTTTGTTTTTACTGTTGGATAGACAACACAAGACTTTTGAGGATGTCACCTTGGGCTTTCTAAAATCAAAAGAAGTGACATTTTGTATGATATGATACTAGAACATTTCCATAAAAATACCAAGATAATAGCCACTTAACTTTCTGCAACACCTGGTGTCTCAGTGCCAGTGCAGTTTAATAAGAAACATCATTTGGCTCCACTGGAGAACACACATGTATCATTTCCCTATAAAATATCTATTGAATTCATGTTTCTTTTTTTTTTCTCTTTTTTTTACAGGAACAAGAAAAAGTACTTCTTACATACTTCTGCCTTGCTGGACTATGAGGCCACAAAAGAGTACAGTGTAACAATTGTGGCAGTAGATTCTGGCAGCCCGAGTCTCTCTAGTAACAGCTCACTTATGGTGCGAGTTGTAGATATCAATGACCATGCCCCAACCTTTGCCCAGAGTGTTGTGGAGGTCCACTTTGCGGAGAACAACTCGCCTGGTGAAAGGGTAGTCACTGTTGTAGCTACAGATGCAGACAGTGGCAAGAATGCTGAAATTGCCTACTCGCTGGACCCTGCTGCTAATGGACCATTTTACATAGATGCAGACAACGGAGACATCCGTGCCACTGGAGTTTTGGACCGTGAGCAGCGAGAGCGATATGAACTACGGGTTATTGCAAAGGACAAAGGCACCCCGTCTCTACAAGGCTCTGCGACCGTTGTTGTTCAGGTGACCGATCGCAATGACAACGCTCCAAAGTTTGTTCAGGAAATCTTCACATTTTATGTAAAGGAGAATCTGCTCGCCAACAGTCCAGTCGGCATGGTCACTGTGACTGACGCTGACGAAGGTCAGAATGCAGAACTAAGTCTTTTTGTAGAGATGGATGGAGTTGGTGAGAAGATGTCAGGAGAAAAATCAGAGGGAGAAGATGGTAAAAAAGAGAATGAAGAGTTGTTTTCCATTGAGAACAACACTGGAACCATCTTCTCCTCTGCATCATTTGACCGTGAAAAGCTTTCCACCTACACTTTCCGTGTCCGGGCGGTGGATGGAGGCGATCCTCGCAAAACTGCCACCGCCACCGTCTCGCTCTTTGTGACGGACGAAAATGACAACGCCCCCTCAATTACTTCTCCAGCCAACGAGTCCTACACCCTCCTACCACCTGCTAGCAGTGCCCGCACTATTGTCAAAACTGTAACAGCCATAGACTCAGACACAGGCCCAAATGCCGATCTTCACTACTCTCTAGTGGGAGGAAATCCCTTCCGACTGTTTGAGATTGGCCACACCAATGGAGTGATCACCCTGGCAGAGCCTCTGGAGCGGCGCCACAGAGGTCTACATCGTTTGGTGGTCCGAGTCAATGACAGTGGCATCCCCTCTCTCTGTGCCACTGCCCTGGTTCATGTCTTCATTAATGAGAGCTTGGCCAATGCTTCACTAGTGGATGCGCAGGTAACTTAATGTATTAATACCCTCTTTTGCTGACCGATTTCTCCCACAGAGTACATTAAAGTTAAAGAACTCAAAGTTAAAGATCTAATGAAACCTACTGTCCCTTTGTGGTGTATTGTTCCACACTGTTGGTAATGATAACAAATATTGACAGCGCTGGTATTGCCCTGGGGCCTACTTAAATGGCCACAATGTCTACACATTACAGTGGAGGAGACTAACTGTAGCTGTAGAATGACTAAATGCAGAGATTTAAATTTCAGAGAGTTTTTTTGTACCTATATTTGCCCCAGATAAAGAAGCCCACTTCTCATTTGAAGGCTACTGGCAATGCCAGCTTCTTTGTAGTTTGGAGCCTACTGGAGTGTGTTCTTTGTCCAGCATGCATTGTTATAATGCGTGTGTGGTTAAAATAACTGTTATTACTGAAGTGGTTCTCCTTTTATGGTACATTGAACTCAGAGCTGAAAGCATTAGGTGTGTTTTTGTGCGTGTGTGTGTCTGTGTGTGTTTGAGAGAGAGAGAGAGAGAGAAAGAGAGAGAGAGCATTAGAGGTAAGTATGTTAGAGAGCCAGCGAGAGAGAGATGGCCCTGTCCCAGTTTTGGCCCTGTGATACAGAATAGGTTGAAGTATGTTCGTAAATTTGAATAGAAGTTATTCCCGAGCCGTGTCTCTTAACTATAGACTTGAATATTAATGAAGTATATGAGTTTGCATTGTGTTTTGAAGCACACCGTGAAGAGAAGAGACATGGGCAAAGATTAGGTATAGTAAACCACTTCAAATTGTAAAGGAGTAATGTTTACTGGGAGAATAAAGATAATCTTTAATATATAATGCATCTGCTATTATTGAATAAATCTGTGTGGTTTTCTGGAACAGAAACCTTCACAGCAAGATCAGAGTTGGCTTGAAAGAGCCACACGGAGGTGCAGGGGTAATTGACTAGACTCAAAGACATTACCGAGATACCAAAAATAACTACAACAGTATGAGTTCAAATTTAGCTTATGCTATGCTGGTGGAAATCTATCTTTCTCCTCTGCCTCCGTATTAATCAAATGAACTTCCCATTACGCTTTAAAAATGTTCAATTAAGTTATAAATGCTGGCAGGTAATAATTACTAAAACTTTATCTCTGGTGTGGAAATTGGTACTGCTGCTTAATTAATTAAATTGGCTCAGTAACCTTGTGGTTGCAGTGTTTGTACTGAACTTGTGGTTTCAACCCCCACTTGAAACTTGGGCAGGAACATATTCACAGATTTTCTCAGAGGAACAGAATTGCATGTATCATGATTTATAAGGTTTAACCTGTAAATATAGTGAGGTAGTGAGGTGAACAGTAAGAGCAGTAAGAGGCACACATATAATAAAACAAAAACAAACAGCAACACATGTTTAGGTCAACATGCACAACATAAAAAGTTGCACTGAACTCTGCTTAACCTATGCAAAAAGTTGAATCTATAAGAGCACACTTTATAATGCAGATGCACCTCTTGCACCTCAATCTATGCTTCTTGGTGTTTGTTGCTTCCCTGGGTGGGAAGATGATTAAAAATGAGACAGTTGGAGAATATATATGATTGCCCACCGAGAAATGTAAACTATAACTAATTTCTCATTTTCTGTTATGTTAGTATAGCTATTTTAGACAGTTGCATAGCAACTACAGTAACATTGTACTTAACATGCCCTCTGAGTAATCTAAATCCTTGTATTGAACCACACTTAAAGCTAAATGTTGTGTTTTAGCAAGGGAAAAACATCCTGTATTCTCTCAGCTTAAAAGTTTTGACTCACCTCATGTGCATCCAGATATGTTTTCGAACACAGTCAAACAAATGAGTAAAGACAGAGAGACTTTATCACAAGGCAGTAAATAGAGCGCCGTATGCGTTTAACACTGAAAAAAAAATTAATTTATATATATACATATATATATATATATATATATATATATATATATATATATATATATATATTTTTTTTTTTTATATATTTTATAA
>VUQR01000088.1:7434-19688 GCA_015108515.1 Hemichromis elongatus | reverse complement strand
AATATGACGGTGTATCACAAAAGATTGATATCAAACTGATCACTTGACCCATATTACGTTATGCTGGGCAGACACTGTGCGTTTTTTCAGTCGTGCGATTCAGCTCCTGCTCAAACTGTACGATTGACTCGCAGGGGTTAGAAGTTTGTAGGTCACGATGCAGGGCCTCACACTATACGGCCCGATGCTCTGATGCGACCTAAGTGCTCACACTGTGCGTACACGCACAACACAACACTGCCATGCTACTCCGTCTTTTTCGCCGATGTTTATGTGTTTGCGCGTGCGCAGTGTGTGAAGCTACTGTGATGCGGTTGATGATCGTGATCTGGTCGTGAGGTGTCAATCGCTTCTCGTTACCCCACGTATACTACACGATGCACGACGCACAATGAAGGACAAAATCGGGCCGATCACCAAAACGGTCGCACGACTCAAAAATCGGCTCAAAATGGGCCAAAAATCGCACAGTGTATGCCCAGCATTAGTCTTGTTTCTTCTGTCTCTCTTCCACTCTCAGTCTCTTTCCCCCTTTCCTTACCTTCAGAGGGATGGACTGTGTGGATGCAGGCTGGGATGTTTTCCTGTTAAACAAAAGGCTCTTCCCTCACCCGCCTGCCCACTCTCCACTAAATGTTGCTGGATCTCAGTTTGCAATATTAACGACCAGCTCTATCCTCACTTGCAACAAAGACGTGTCATTTAAATCGACATATCTTCCAGTTCTGAATGATGATCCTCTCCCTTCCCTTGTCTGCAGGATCTGCAGGTATGGCAGAGGTCTACCCAGAACTCATGGACATCACCCACTGCTTTGTTTCTGGCCAGTTGTTTTGTTTGTTCACAATTTTTGGTAGCCCTATTGAAGATGAATATGTACTCATTTGTGAGTCGGAGCTCCACCTTATTATCATTCCATTTTAAAAATTCGGTGCTTTGTCTCGCCATTTCGCCGCCATGTTTTAAAGAGCCGGAAAGTAAATAAACAACAGATGGAAATGACACAGGTCGAATCATCTTACGTTTCGCGCATGCGCTGTACTGTAACGTAAGCGGGACGCGCAACTCTGTGAAGACGACTGAAACCGATTGTGTGGACGCGGAGCGTTTTCAGACGAAAACGCCGTTTTCAAATCTATCAGGGCTAGTGTGGACGTGGCCTCAGCTGGCTGTAGGTTTAGAAACCTTATAAACATTTCATTTGCACAATGACTGAAATTAACACCACTTAATCAATGTCTTTGATTAAAAGGTTGTTGATCAATGGTCATGACAATTTGCATATTAATGAATAAGGAACTGACCTCGCAGCCCATTGTTCATTTAGTGGGTTAGTTTCAGTCATTGTGCAAATGCGTGTTTCGCTGTGAGTGTGTGTGTGTGTGTGTGGGGGTGTGTGTGTGTGTGTGTGTAGGTGTTTGTGTGTGTGTGTGTTTGTCAGTCTGACTTTCAGAGAATTTCAGATGAGGCACTTCAACAGATGTGGTATCACAGTATATTTTAGGAAGCTTCCTGTACTTGTATTCATTTACCTTTCAAGTTGATACGATACTATAGATAGAAACTTGTGCAGGGAATGGAGCTAACGGAGCTATAATTTCACATTTCAATGTCAAAATTAAGGAATGTTGCATCATCATGTGTTTCCAGTGTATTATAAACCTACACACTGAACAACGTTTGCAGCTTTTCCTTTCTATGACCTGACATCATTTGACAAGAAGAAATTTAATCGATGAGCGCTCAGATATCACAATATTTCTATTTACAGGTCTAGAATGATCGCAATCATTCCTCTAAGTAACTAAAATAATAATTATTCATTGTCACATGTAGATGCTCTTTTGTACATAATCCATTATGATTGCTTTCATCCTCGGAAACTGAATGTGAAATATTTTTTCCCACTACAGCAGACATTTGCCCCAAAACCAAACTCTGATTACAAGTGAGAAATCCTTAGAAGCCCTTATAGATGAATGTCTGTATATAATAATCTTTTCATTATGATATCTGAGCAGGAGCATACAGACAACACAGCAATATTTTTTTAATTTCCTCAGAGAGGCACGCAGACTGGGCCGGGATTTGCACGCCAGTGCTGCAGGTTATAATGTGTCTTGTACTCCTAATAACATTTGTCACAATGTAAACAGCTCATCCACACCTCCCAGCCTCTGCAACTCTATAAATTGTTCACTTGTTGAGATGAGCTCCGGCACTTTTCGGTATCTGCTGAAGATCACGACTCTTTCCTCAGATCAATGACTCAGTCATTTTTCTTCAGAGGTGTTGTCCTGCGACGTTTGATGTAATGATCACAACTGTATAGTGTTTATCTTCGGCTCAGCTTGTGAGCGCATTACTCTGAGCAGCTCTGCTCCTCCTCCTCTAAATAGCTGATGTCTCTCTGTGTCTGCAAGCGGCTGCAGCTCGCCTGGAGTCTCGTCTGAGGAGCGCAGACGGAAGGTTGCAGTGATTTTTTGCCTCAAAACAGCAAGTGAAATCCAGACGCAATGCAGGTAGGGTGAGCATTTATCACTTTGACTCTTACTTTCTCTTGTTGCTGAATAAGATTTACCCAGCATACAGACCGATTAATCACAATAATCCTCCTGCAGAGTCTTACCTGCCCTACCACACATGCTCTGACCTTCTGGTTATTTATCAGCACAAAAAAGTCTCACAACTTATGACTGAACATTTGAAAGGAAGGGGACTGGACCATGTAATGTTGTGATATTTTAACCATACAGAGATTATGCTCCTTTTACAGTACTCCAAAAATCGATATTCCAACTTACCTTTTGGTATTACCTGAAAACTACAGATGAAGTATTAAAGATAAATATAAGCCCTTTTAAACTGTAACCGACTACAACTACAATATAAGACTATGTAGAGTGTAAAGAATTTTATATTCAGTTATTAATGTTTTTATGTTTCCTCAAACATGTTTCAGCTGATTATATGTTATTTTTTGCTCCTAATTTTTTATTTATTTATTTATTTTGTTTATTTATTTTTATATCTAGAGATTTGGAAAACTGTGGTGGACTGTGGTGTAAATTTACTTGAACAGAGTAACCTTCATTATTTAAGTACATTCTAAATGAGATTTGTTTCCTTCCACCAACTGTCTGTTTAAAACTTTAAAGCTTAATATCCTGCCCTCAAGGAGAATACTAACAGGAATACTCATTTGTTGTTCATGAACGCAAGGCAATATCATATGCCTGCAGCAGAACTGCAAGACAGTTTTGAAGATACCAAAAACAAAGCACAACACTGCGTGTGAGCTCATGCCTGCATGCAGGTGCGTGTGCATGCAAAAAGGTAACATATGTGATGCTCAGTGGAGGTCGGGTGCCCAGAGAGATCACGAAAATGTAGATGATCACATGGAGCATCTCTCTTTTAATAATGCAGCTCCCCGGATGTGAAGACCCAAAATAACCTCCTTTTAGGTCTGCTAGAGCAGAATGTGAGTTCTCCACACATCATTTTGTCTAATGGTATTTTATTTGCCTTTTAAAGTTAAGTAAATGTGCAAATTCGAATGACATCTATTTGATTGTTAAATTTATTTAAATTTGTGCAGAGTAAAATCAGATTTGAGGTCAGAGGAGACCGTTTTAGACGCACCAGAAGGCTATACGCTGCATTTATGTATGAGACTCCTAAATGTGTAGTCATGCATTTTTAAATGTGAGCATGTGACTGGCACAGATGCATACAACATGTCTGTGTGTATATAGGCTATGTGTGTATTTTGGGTGGTCCTTCTACTATGACTCTTTTTATTCTTAGTCATCCTTAACCTCGCCATGGCCGTCCACTCTGATCTTTTATTGATGAAGTTTTAAGGAGTGTGAATTATTGACCAACAGCATTGACGCTAAGATGATTTAGCATCCTTATTCAAATAGGGGACAGAGGAACTCCCCAGACAGTTGTTCTGCCTGTGTTTTCTACAACACTCTTAATAGTTTCATGTAAATATCCTCTAAACAATAAGATCTAATGGCTGTATTATTAATGCAGTGTGCAGAGAGTTAAAAGGAGGAGAAACTTCTAAATCTGAACTTGTGGGAAAGGATGCGAAAGCAGAGTTACATATCTTAACAGCACATGGTATAGTAGTACTGATAGGTTGGGAGATCGTGCCCAAAGAACACATTCAGAATGAAAAACAACCAAAGAGAGAAGGCCCAAAAAAAAACACTGTTCTTATATTATTTCACAGTACATCATTTGTACTGCTTAAAATGAGAAATGTGAATTACATTACTGATACATCACATGATGCAGAAACACTTAATGTGTGAGTCGCGATGATGTAATGTGGTGGTAACATGAGAGTTTTTGTGCCATTGTTCCCAGAAGCGCTCCTGTTACAGGAGACCTGTTTCAGGTCTTTTTCTGTTTTTACAGACAGAACGCATGTTGCACATTTCTAACACTGTAATATATATACAGTCATAAGAAAAAAAGAAAAAAATGCAGAAATTGTCTGCAGTTTGCTCGTCTGAAGCATTCAGGTGTGTGTTAATGTCAGTGCATCAGCAATGACCTTGGAGGAGGAGCTGTCACTGCTGATCAATCTGGGAAAAGTTATAAGGCCATTAACACAGAATTCCAACATTATACAGTGAAAAGGATTATTAACAAGTAAAACACATTGAAGTTGGCTGGTCAGACCGTGCAATGCTCGAAGAAACTGCAAAAAATATTAAATCTGGACATAAAGCTCAGATTTTACAGGCATTAGCTAGCCTATGAAAAATTCACAAGAGTGCAGATAACAGAGTTATTAAAATTTTATCATTTCTATATAACTGTTCTTTTTTATTTACTTTTTACTTTTTGTTTTCAGTTCAGTTTAGTTCTTACACACAGTTTCTGTGTTTTTTAAGTCATTTTAATTATCATTGTATGGCGGTCATGTGTCAAGGGTAAGATTTAGGAAAATTACAAGTACAGGTATTAGAATAAAAGCACAGAACTTTTTGAAAGTGCTTGATTCACTGTCTTTTTGGCATTCAAATCTCAATAACCACGTCCATTAAAGCCTCATCAGGCAAGTTACAATAACATTTAAACTATCAGGTTCTAAAACTGAGGGCATTTCCACTCTATTTATATTTAAGTTGGTTTTCCACATTCCCAAAATTGTTTTTTTTTCAAAGTCTAGTTTTTATTTTTATTCGAATTTACCAAAAGTTGTTTTTTTTTCACGTCTAGATTTAGTTTAGATTACTATATTAACCTTGACAGTTAGGAAAAGACTGGCTTATTTAAGAGGGTTGCCAGGAGAAGTTGGAAAACAAATCACCAGACGTCTGGAACAAGTAGCAATGTTTGGCCATAATGCACATCAGCACAAACACATCATACCAGCTATAAGCACAGTGGTGGAGGGATGATGATTTAGGCTTGCCTTGCACACACAGGACTTTTTGCACCTTGCAGACATCGAGTTGACCATTAACTCCTCTGTATACCAAAGTACTGTAGAGTCAAATTAGGTCACCTGTCTGATAGCTAAAGCTTGGCCGAAAATGATTCATGCGACAGGACGGCTAAACAAAGAAACGTTTTGTGATAAAGTATTTTTAATTGATGGCTAAAATGACTAAATGATCATCAATTACAAATTAAATCAATGTCTAAGTGTGTGCTTTTACTCATTTCACAATATAAATGTGGATGCAGCTTGTGATTACTACACCATTAAACATCCACATCAGTTTTAATCCTCCTTAACACTGTTCACAGTTCGTTGTTTATCTGTGCCAAAGTCTGTCCAGGGATGCACCAGTCCCAGCTTGTTATTTCTATAGGTTCCAGCTATGTCCTTCTATTTTAACCAATGTAGACAACATGCTAGAGATCATAGACAATGCACTCTAAAAGAGAAGAGCTCCGAATATGTTGGTGTGGCTTTTTAGGCTCTTGTGAAGTAGATAAAATCGTTAAACCTGCTTTAAGCAACACATTAACATTCATTTGTGTCTACTTGATAAATGGGGGTCAGATATTGATTCGTGTTTAAAATCTTTGGTGGTCATTGGCTCGGGGGAAAAATCTGGTTTGTTAGCTGCTAAATTTTCCGCTATTCGCCAGCTAATTGCTGACTGTGTTTGTATGGATTTAGTCATTTTCAGCTACTGGTGGCATTGAAGAGAACTAAATTGAGGTTACTGAGCTAAACCATGCAACAACAAAAAAAGATCTGCAGAGGTGTCATTGTTATAACAATTAGAAATGCTTTCTCTAAAATCCAATTTGTGACTAAAATACTAAAATATTAAACAATTAATTTGGTGTAAAAGGCACGCCACAGTAGAGGCGCAAAGACTCTATTTTACACCCTGAAATAATTACACCTGGTATATTTACTTCCACTTACAGAGAAGGGCTTTTTTTATTCTCCTGGTTTAAAGCGTGGCTATTTCTTTAAAATCAGGTGTGTCTGCTTCTCTTTTCTCTCTCAGAGGACAGTTTCTTTCTGTCTTCAGGCAGATGCGAAGGCGGTCGATGGCGGTCTGCTGCCGGATGCCAATGGGAAGGAGCCAAACCCGGGCGGTCAAACGGAGGGCTCAAAGTGGCAGAGACCACGGCTCTCGCGTAAATCTCTGATGAAGTGCTGCCTTGTGAAGTGGATAATTGCCAGCACTACACAGCAGGGGCCAGGTAGACGCGCAAAGAAGTCTGCAGCACCACGCTAATACACTCAGTGTAAATTGGTTACATGATTGCGTGTGACAGCAGGGTGGAGGAAGAGAAATGCAAGATTAGTATAAGTACAGTACATCGATTTTAACCATATTCATACCTGTAGTATTGATTTACTTTGTAAATCTCACATTCTTTACCATGTAAACCTGTTCTTTTTTTTCAGCTAAAAACGTCATTTTCCAGCTTTTACCATTCAATGAGTGCAGTGTGAAGGCTTTCACTCTTGAGTTTTTTGTATTTTTACCCTTTGTCATTCGTTCTCTCTCAAACAGTCACAGACAGACTGTTGCCGTTCTTTGTCTGACTCCCTGAGAAGTAAAAAGTGGCACGTTTTTAAAAATGAATGCCACAGAGCGTCTGCCCCTGTCCCTCTTTTCTTGGTTAATGTAAATTATTGACATATTCCTTCCATGCAGACATTATTTCCCCCAGTCCATCCTAACAATGTCACATTCTGTCTTGATTTTCTGTCCATTTCACACACTTCACTTCAGGAAAAATATAGAAAGCGGTTAACAGAAATTGTCCTCTGCGGTTTCTAGAAACGACCTGCTCGTTTCATCCAGACTAATTTTCGGCTGACTTGTCTCTCTACCAGGAGACAGGTGGCAATATGTCTTGGACAGGAAGACAAGAGGGCAAACGCTTTATGTAAAAAAAAAAAAAAAAAAAACACACTTAAAAGAGTACCAATAAATATTTGTTTTATCTATATAATGCATTCCATCTCATGTTTCAGAAAGGGAATGTGTGTGCTAATCTTGACTTATCCAGTATTTCTGGCAGCACTATTTTGCACATAAAGCAGAGAACAGCAAAAAGACAAAATTAGATTTATTTTTAATTTTTTTGACCATTATTCTGAGAAATTGAAAGGTTTATTAAAGCTCCGCCATAATCTGTGCACTTTATCACAACACTATCACCATCTACTGGTGTGTGGAGATTACAGCACCTGAGTTTTACTCACGCCACTCTCTGCCTATACACTGTGTGCTCAATTATTAGGCAAGTTGTATTTTTGAGGATTAATTTCATTATGGATCAAGGACAGTGCTCTGGGTCAATCCAAAATGTTAGTGAACCTAAACCTGAATGTTTAAGAATGCAAAATTGAGGTTTTGTCTTTAAGAGAATAAATATATTTATGTGCAGAATTATTTGGGAACTAATTGAAAAAACGAACATTTTCCCATCTCACTAGTTTATTTGCAAATGTTGAAGTGAGAATAATAAAACAACTCAAAATGTACATATAAACATATCTGACATGTCAAAATTAAAAAAAAAAAAATCTCAGTGACCAATATAGCTACCCTTCTTTTTCAATAACTGTCACAAGCCTTCCATTCATGGAGTCTGTCAGTTTCTTGATCTGATGATTATCAACTTTTTGTGCAGCAGCAACCACAGCCTCCCCGACACTGTTCAGAGAGGTGGACTGGTTCCCTACACTGTAAATCTCCCATTTAAGCAAGGCCCACAGGTTCTCAATATGGTTTAGGTCAGGGGAGGAAGGGGGCCATGTCATTATCTTTTCATCCTTTAGGACTTTACTGGCTAGCCATGCAGTGGAGTACTTCGATGCATGCGATGTAGCATTGTCCTGCATAAAAATCATGGTCTTCTTAAAAGATGCATTCATACTGTGCGGTTGTACAGTGATTGATAGAGTCTATGAAACAGGAAAAATTTATTAAAATGATCTAAAATGGTCTCACAGCGAATTCAACTTATCCAGAGTATCCCTCTGTTATCTGGACTCACTTACCCTAAGACTGACGATCAGGATAAGCAGTAAGAGGAAGCTGGTTATCAATCCAGGGTTTTCCCCACATGCTCACATGAAAGGAGTGTCCCTGGCAACATCCGATTAATCACAGTTGTGGATAAGTGAACTGGCAGCAGTGTGTTTGATTTTACAAAAGAAAATAGAACTGAGCTCTGATTAAAAGGAGATTAAAAAGATAATAAAGACTAAAGTAATACAGCTACTGCTGACAACGCAGCATGTGTGAGTGGAAAAGCAGTGCACACACACTTCAACAACACTTTTAGTATTAAGTGTGTCCACTTTAAAGAATTTGGCCTGTAAGACTGGAACAGAGCTACTGTGTTAATGAAATTTAGCCTATTTGAAGACTGTAAAGAAAGCAGGCAAAAATGCAAAGTGTGTGAGTTAACAGACTTATCAATATCACTCTCTCATTTGCGTTATCTATAATTTGTCTGTGTCATATTGTGTAGTGGTAGGACCCAAACACAGGATGCAAGCGAACTAACAAAATGGGGAGAGACTTTCTTTAGGCTGATGCTAAATTTGAAACATTAACAGAAGGAAAATACTTAACCAACATCTAAATGGATACAAGGAAAGAGGACAAGTACACAGGATAGCAGATATCTTAACAAAGGACAACTGGACTGCTGACAAAAGTTGTAATGAGACATCAGTGCAGACGTTCAGGAAGTAAAACCCAACTCACAACACCAACTATGAGAATAAAACAGGAAATGTACTGAAATCACTGAAACACAAATAAACTAACTCAAGAGGAGAACACAGAAGGGTGAGACAGACAGAGGAACAACTAGAAAAACTTTAGGCAACTAAACACATTAGAAAGAAACTCGCAATAGAAACTGAAGATATACAAAGACCAGTAATTACTATAATGATAATCAACTCCAAACAGCAATCAAAATCTCAACAATAATTAAAAACGTAACTTTTTTAAGGCCTAAACAATGAAATAACTGCCAGAAAATGATCAAAATGAAATGAAATTGATACATAAAGGGTTGAATGTGTTTGTATAACATTGGCAATGAAAAAAAACCTCCAAAGCAACTAAAATCCCAGTGATTGTGATTTTGTTTGTCTTGTTGTTGTTGTGCTGTAGGGGGAGCACTTCAAATGTAACGCAAACTTGGAAGGTCTTCTACTTTTCCACTGCTCACTGTAAAATCTATATGAACTTGTCACCATTAGAGAAGGCTCAGTTTAGTGGCTCCATGGTGTAAAGCTTTACACATTTGCCTCAACATGTGAAAGATCCTCAAACTGGGAGGAGATACAGACTACAGCTAAGCTAGTGTGCTCTTAGTAGTCGTCTAAATCCCTGATAAATGGGAAGATTGTGTCAGGAAGTGAATCTGTGCCAAATCAAACGTGTAGATCCATCTGCTGTGGTGGTCTCTTGCAGAATAAGGGAGCAGCTGAAAGTACCTTTAGAAAACACTCCACAGCAAGCTCACTTTTTCTGCTTTTGGCCAGCTTGTACATCACACTCTTCCACAGGGGACAAATCTGTTAGTCTAAAATTAAAAAAATGCCCTTACTTATATCTTGGAAATCATTACGTGATATTCTTTATCTGTATAAAGTTTTCTTTCTATGTTGCTGTATTTGTGCTTTTAATTAATTTCATGTTAGCAAAGAAAATGAAAACACAGGATCTAAAGAAACTGTTAAAACACATTTAAAATATTTCATTCTGTTGCTGTTGCTGGCCCTGTTTCTCATGAATAACTAAATAAGACAGCTAGCACATTCATTATAACTTGATAAATAGTAAACACATTTCTTCTTTTTCCAAATCATATCATCTCTAAAAGGATGGGGTAAGAACATCTTTAGATACTCTATTATGGAAATACAGAACTAACAATCATAGCTTTATAGTTTACATTTTCCTTTATTGATTCATTGAAGTGACCCCCTATGGACAATTCAAAGTTTCAAAAGCAACAAAAACTTCAACCTGAATGGAAAGCCTAAATGCACCATTTGAATGCATAAATATTGAGACCTGTGCCTTAAACCAATGAAATGAATTAAACTAATGAAATACCTCCATGTCTGCATTAAGAAAAACTGTCCTAGCCAGCTAATTTAATTGTTTGACAAGAAGTTTTGATTGATGGGCTTAGACTCCAGGCTGTAATGTTGCTTTCAGTGTAGTCATTAAAGCCTGATGATGGGACTGATGGCTGCCCTGTCGGCATCTCTGCGAGCTTAAGCCACCTCACTCTTGTCTGTATTTAATAGGAGAACAGGAATACATCAGCACTTAAGGTGCATTAAACAATGTAATGATGCATTATTTTTATGGACGGTTCCCTCATGAGCTCATGCATCTTGCATGTTTTGTATAATGGCTAAGTCCATCTCACAAAGAAAACAGGTTGCAAAAAATCCACACGAAAGAAATAAGTTCCTGAATTTTGCTACTTTTACAGTTTACAGTGCTGATTATAAGCCCCAGTTAAGCTTACAATGTAATAAATCTCATTGTTAAATGACAGGAAACTACAATCAATGAGGTTTTACAAGATTAAATGGACATTTTACATCTGTACTCGACAATAACAGTATTTTACTGTGAAAATATTTAACAGTGCTATGCTCTATAAAATATAGACTTTTAATTATACTTCCAGTACTGTCGGCTGTTTGGTTGTGATTACACTGTTTTTATACTGCTGTAATCTCATTAAATAATTTAAATATATAATAAAGTGCAGTCGACCTTTTTTTTCTAGGAATATGGAATAACAGTTTTTGTTGTGACTCCCACTGCATATCTATTGCACTTCAATGTAAAACATTTTACCAAAGAGAAATTCTGTACACACATAATTTCACAATAGTGATAGTACCATAGTCATAGTGATCGTATCTGATAATGCTGTTAATATATCCTCATAACATAAACAGAAGCCTTTTTTATTAGAAAATGAGCAATAAGTAGCTGATAGACACCTTTTTACAAAAAAACATACATTTTCGGTGCATAATGCACATAATGCAGTCTAAACTACATCTTCCAAATGTACATTTGAGAAGCTCTGCAGCTATTGATATTTCTTGTATTTTTGGCACGGCACTATCCCCGTTCATTAGGTCCATTTGAACTCTGTAACTTACATAAACCCTCCCTGACCATCGAAATGCATATCTGGCATACTGCTCACAGACCAATATTGTTCCTCTGCACAATTGATTTGCTTTCCACCCCTCTTTCCTACTTACATTGAGTCCATTATGTTGTGCAGACTCATCAGTTGTGAACTATCCTAATAATCTTTACAATAGAGCATAGTGGTAAAAAACTCACACCGTATACAATACACACACGCACACACACACACACACACACACACACATATATATATCTATATCTATATCTATATCTATATATATATATATATATATATATCTATATCTATATATATATATATATATATATATATATTGTAAAAACAGTATGTCTATATGTCTATATATATATATATATATATATATATATATATATATATATATATATATATATATATATATATATATATATATATATACACTTTTTTAATTACTTTTACCTAAACGCATCCATATTACAAAGCAAAAAGACTGTAGCATTGCAAGCATCTTACCAAAGTGAAAATCCCACAGAATGCGCATAAACGTGCTCCTTTATTTTAGACATATACTGTAATACCTGTAGCTCCGT
>VUQR01000086.1:0-18151 GCA_015108515.1 Hemichromis elongatus | reverse complement strand
GCATCTTCCCAAATCTGATCAGCGTGTACTTTTCTGATTGATTAAACCCTGAGAGACCAATGGACAAAGTGTTATCTGTCCTTTCAGCTTTTCTGCATTCCACACTATGGGAAAGTCAGATCAGCGTACCAAAGTATGTGAGGTTGCATTTCAGACTGTTACAAATCATTCAATATCCATGTCTGTTAGTCTAAAATAGAGCAGAAATGGATAATGTATTTCAAACTTATCAGATAAGTGTTTGGAAGATGCAGCTGCAGAGTTTCACTCTGTCTCACTCATTCTCATTCTTACAGTCTTTCTTGCGATTTTAAAGACACCCTATTGCTCGGTGCACTTGGTTGCCTGGGGGTGAACATTAGTTTGTGCCCAATAGCCCTTCTCTTATTATACATCAATATCTTAATTCCAAGGATAATTTATGCGCTTATAAATTACAAAGCTTTCTTAACAAACCACGTGGGACATAACAGGAAAATAATACAGTGCAGCCTTTCAAAATGAAGAATGATTTTGTTGCTGTAGGAAGTAGTTGCTTTTGCAGTAATTATAATATTTCCCACTCACTCTGTGGACATAGTGGATGTTGTATTATTTGCATCACCTTGTCGTCTAAAATTCCAATGTCCCTTGCCATTTTTTCTATGCACAAAAAAATAAAAGTACTAAAATATTTCTAACACCATGCAAATTTTATCTACCCTTGGTTTCTCTTCACTTGCACGGAGGTTTGAATGAAATGATTCTTACACATTTGTACTCCGAGTGCACCAGAGAAGCTCCCCTCCCCATGCTGGTTGCTAATTGGTGGGAGACTGGGAGCTTCCTGCTGTGTGTTCACTGCTTCTCTTTGCTTTGCCACCCTACCAGATCTTTCACTATCGCTCTGCAGAACCCAGTAATTAACCCACAGCTAATTAACTACTTCTAATTACACCAGCATGCTGTTTCTATCACACCCTCCAAAACTGAGGAAACACTCTAGTGCCATGTGTAAATCCCTACTGAGGGGTTTTGGAATTTAGCTGAGCTCAAGTCTGATCATTTAATCAGACTGCCCTGTGTATGATCAACATACTGTTCTGCGCTGTGATTTCACCGCTGATTTGTCTTAAATAACTTTTCTTCCGCTCTGCAACATGGGATGGATTAGCACGATTTGGCGGTGTTGCATAAAGGGTAAAATCATTTTCAAGGTTCTATTTCAGGTCTATTAACAAAGGAGGCAATTGATACTACAAACAAATCAATGTTGCCTTCACTGGCCAGTTTTGCTAGTGCAAAATGATTACTAAAATTGAGTACTGTGAAACTAAAACAATCAGCATATCACCTCCTGGGTATTTGAGTTTGCTCATATTGTAATCAGCAAGGATTATTTTGGCTGTAACTTATGTTTGTTCCAGCTCTAGATTAACGCATAAAGTATACAAATAGAACTACATTAATAAAATCTGTGAGTTGTAAGCCTTGTCTAGCTGTGTGCATGACAGATCTACATGCCTCAGTTCTGCTGCCTTTGAGAAATACTCCCAGACAGGCCAGTGATCAGCCTCTCTTACTCTCGCACACTGATGTAAACACACAGCACTGTTCTTCCCTGCCTTAGACTCAGCACAGCCATGGCTATTTCTGTTAGACAGACTGATAGCTCCTACTGAAGATCATTGATTTTACGGGAAGCCCTGTTTACAGGCCGAGTGCCATCGACCTGAGGTGACTTTTTGCCTCCTGCAGTTGGAGCAGTACTGGAGCACCTTTATGTCTGCATTAGCACAGGAGTAGACTGAATATTTACAGCACATAATAAATAACTGTGTTTCATTGTTAATTGTTGCTAATTGAGTTAAGGTGATGGGGATCAAGGAGAACAAGACTTCACTTCCACACAGTTAACAACGTATATTGACTGTTGATGTTCACGGTGACAGCATGAAAGTAATCTTGGATTCTTAAAGATGATTGAATGAATTCAGCAGTTTAGCCATTCTTTATATAAAAAAAGTATAAAAAGTAAAAAATAAAAAAAATATTTGTTTATATTTAATGATGATTGGACCACAATGCTGCTCTACTGATAGTGCCATGTATTTATTTATTCCTGGTTCCGTACAGTTAAGCTTCCTGTGACACCATATCAGTCATAAACTCACAGGTTGACTTAGTGGAGTATAAGGTCTTTATATGGAAGCAAACATGCAGTTAAAAAATGTAGAAAAAGGGCACAAGAGTAAAAGAAACAAACACTTGTGAAGTTTTTAAAAATATCAATTCAGTCAGTAAAAGATGAGAACCTGAAAACCATAATTTTCTAAGCCATACCAGGCATTAACGTAGACATATGTTAAAAAGTGCAAAGCATGCATGCCTTTATTGGTGATTAATTGAAACAAGCTTACAAGATAAACCCATGCGCCGCTCTGCCTGAGGACTACAATGGTTTCCCCATCAATGAGCATGTCCCTAGTGCAACATCAAAAGCCTTCCCTTGCTTTATCAATAAGAACCTTTCCTTCCCACATCTTCCTGTAACTTGCTTAGCGTTCATGCCATTGATTTTCCAATAACCGCCCCTTACCCTGCGGTGGCTAGCCAGGCTCTGTGATGGCGCAGAGACAAGACACAGACAAGGAACATCGCTGAGGCACGTTTGAAAATGAGAACTGGTGTATTGTGTGGGGTCTTTCTTGGCATGTTAACAAATTTGTGTGCCCTCACAACTCACGGGTATGTGTTTAGGGGTAAGAGTCAGGGCAACCCTAAGTAGCAATATTTACAGTTTGGACAGAGTCTGAGCTAATTCCCTCAGGAAACACCAAAGACCAGGGTCTTCTAAAGGCAAGACTAGGCCTTTGGGCAGGTGATCAGGCATGCTTATAATCAGATGCTTCTTTAGCCTTTAATTCCTGCCTCAGTTGGCCAGTAAATCCCACCTAATGAAAGGACCCATATCTTAAAAGTTATCTCATTTTGCATCCCTACAAAATGACATCCAGACCCACTCTCTGACATTGTTCATTAAAACCAAGGCCTTTTCACAAGGTTCACTCTTATCTGCTTTGTGGTTTGGAGGGGGTTGAGCGTAACCTTTCTTTTTGCCATAGAGAAAATAGAAGAGCCAGGAGACTCTGGCATAAAGTCTTTGATGGCAGGTGGCAGTAGGGGGTGAATGCTGCAGTCAAGATCCGTGCATCATCATGCTTTCCCTGAGATCAGCTCAGGAATCCAGCCTTTTCTTCCCTGTGATTATCTCTTATTGTCAGCTAAGGCTTGTTTTGGCTGCACACAGCCTGCTTATTGTTAACTCAGTGGACCCACATTCAGAATTACAAGGCAAAACAAGGGCAGACGCCATGACAGAATCACTTTTTGTAATGCCAGTATTCAAAAGACATTTTTTTTGTTTCTAAATATTGCAATATATAACAGTACATAAAGGTAACTAGTACATAATAATGGTACTAGCCACTTTTAGTAGTCTACGCCATCATTTTTATTTGTGGTTATTAACACAAACAGCACATATAGACACCAGCTTCCTCCACTTCCCCTCTACTTTGACCGCGTCTCTTTGTCTCCTGGACTCCTTTAGTGCCTCCTAGAGATTAAAGCTTTTCCTACTTTAAACAGGTGTCGCTGAGCCAAGCAGACCTCCTAGAGACAAACAGCATTATATCAGTTAGCCCATCTGCGACTTTCCGACTCCAGACAATCCCATTGCTCATCAGTAACCACTGCAGGTTATTGAATTACACCATCTTGATTTTAAAGGGCAATCCTGTTTTCTGTAAGCACTGGACACACCAAACTATCTCAGAGCTCCAGCACTGATCAAGAGTCATTGTTTTATCCTGTCTATTGCTAATTGCTTGAGGAATCTTGAGCAGTAATGGGAATTGATGGGTACTGTACGCACCTTTTTTAAACCCGAGGAAAAGAGGAGACTAGAGAACTTTAGAGGTCATTGTTGGCCTTATCCCACTCTTGTCCCTCAAGCCTAATCCTTTGTTTTACACACTGTTGCTTGGATAGGGTTTCTTCTTTCTTTCGGGGATCGAGGCTTACTGGTCATCTAGTTTACCAAATGAAGCGTGGAAGACCATTTAGATGGACCTCCACAAAACATGAAACACATGAAACTAGTTGTGCATGTGGTCCTAGTGTTCCCAGGCCTGGTTGAGACAGGCAGTGGAATCTGAAGGAGGGGCTTAATAGATTACAGGAACAAAGTGTGAAAAACTCCATGTTCTGACAGGACACATGGTGATGTTTTCCTATGAGACAGTCCATTTAGACGAGTCACTTTTTCTCCCCCACCCCCATTTCATTTCGTACAGTTTATCCGCTCGCTTTTAGTCTGAAGAATCACTGTCTGTTTGACATGTGGCGTGTTTTTTCTTGCATTACTCTCACTGCCCTCAGTCCATTTGTGTGAAATGGCTGTTGAGCTCATAGCCTCTTATTAATGGAGCAGATAATAAATACAGACCAGTAAGGCTAGTATCCCCTCACTCAATATGGCAGCCATCGCTAAATCATGTCTGGCTGTATAAAGCAATCATGTTAATAAGCCAGCCAGTCTAATATCTTTCATTTTGTATGCAAAGTAACTTAAGGGTCACTGAGGTTAGCTTTTGTTGAACGTAAACAAAATAATCAGACAGACCATGCTAGCAGAAATTTTGGTGTATTTATGCTTCTTTATTTAATTTTACTTGCTGCCCACAAGTGACTCTTCATTTAGCAGACCGAATACAAAAGCATCTCTTTAAAAATGAGGGTCCTTTATCATTGCTTTTTTTTTTGTTTTGTTTTGCTTTTTGCAGTTTGAGTGCACATAGGCTAGGGAGGTCTCAGGTATGTTGCGTGGGAAGCAAGCCTCATCAGACATTCATGAAGAGGCAGACAGACATTATCAATCTCTCCTCTCCTTCAGTGCTTTATATGTTAAGGTGTGGGGTAGACTCCATTCTGATCACAGCTGAAATTTGCATCCCTAAGTAAATAAGTAAATAAATCAAGTGCAAGCAGTGAATGTGCTAATCAACCAGGACATGGCAGTGAGCTCGGTGCCGGGAAACTTTGCTCATGTAATATTCAATACTGTTGGGTTAAAGGGCAGCCTAGAGTTATTGGTTTCAGCGCGATTGCCCCCTTTAATCAATGTTGGCTGCATCCCTTTAATAAAATTATTAGCTCAGCAGTATCTTGCGCTATCATTTTATCTCTTCTGCGCTCTAAATTGCAGCCTGCGTTGAGTCTCTCAGATGCTCGGGGCATGGCCAGCTCCCGAAAGCTCAGCTCCCATTTATTATTTCAGAGGCAGAGGATGGCTGGAGTGTTTGAAACCAGGCTAAGCGTGGAGGTTATTGGATGCAAGATCTAAACACAGCTGCAGTGAAGTCCCAAACCAGCTTATGTGTTTTGGGTTCATAGAAAATACTGACTTTTATTGCACATGTTAGCGTCCAGACAAATCTATCTCAATAACGCACATGAATTACATTCTTCTCCTATGTACACCACTGGAGATGGAGTGGTAACAGCATTACTGTTAAAAATGTCTTTCTTTTTTTAGATACAGTTTTCCCTTCTTTTTTCCTTCTAGTTATGTAAATGTATGACGTGCTGATGGGTGGCTTCTCAATGTCTAATTATCTCACAAGGAATCTATTTGATCCATTAAGTTAGACTGTTGCTGCGTTTTTTTTTTCTGACTGCAAGTTAATTAAAAACGGATGTAGGATTTGCAGAATATAAGATTAGGGGTGTTGTTTGGAAGGTGAAGATAAAAGATGGTACCTTTGTGATATGGCAGGAAGATGAATCATGGAAGTCTTATTAGTGCTTGTCTCAGGTATTGTGTTTAAGTGCCTAATCTAGCGTAATGAGCATGGTGTCATTTTTCCAATTATATCTCAGACTTTTGTCTCTTGCAATACATCGCCATACATTTGATTGTTTTATCTTTCACATTTTTTTTACATTGTGTTCCTTTCATATTTATAAGTCTGATCTTTCCCTAATATGCAGAACAAATAAATTATGTGGTGTGTGTGTGCTTACTATCCCAAATACAGCTTTAACCTCTTATCGTAATCCTTTTGTGTCTCTGCAGGCCTGGATGCAATGAATGCCTCATGTAGGCATCAGCATGGACAGCTGTGAGTCTCCCGTGGTTTCTGGGACAGACGATGGGCTCGGCTCCTCCCAGCAGCAGCAACCACCTCAGCCCTGGAACGATCACAATAGCTCACAGGTCACCTGCACCAACCAGGCACCTTCCCTGGACCCGCTGTCTCTATCTGGTCCCTACCCCTCTCAGTCCCAAAACTCTATTGCACCTCATGACAGGGTAAGAGAACTACAGTCTCAGCAGCAGCAGTCAAAACAGACATCACCCCAGACCCACCGTGATAGCTCTGCCACAGGCCAGCTGCATCCCAGAGGAGAGGGTCTTGACGAAGAAGAACAAGAGGGAGTGAGCTGTGGAGAAGAGGAAGAATCTGAGGACTTAGATGAAATGGAGATTGACAACTGTTTCCCTAGTCTTCAACCTTTTCCTGGGATGCCAATAACTTCAGGGGGAGGAGGTATGCCCACTCTTCTGCGACATCAGCCCACACAACAGCAGGGACCACCTGAGAGTGGCAGTGAGGAAGGGGAGGAGGAGGAGGAAGAGGAGAGTAGTGATGTGGAGAACCTGGCTGGAGAGATAGTCTACCAACCAGATGGCTCAGCCTACATTGTGGAGAGCCTCAGTCAGTTGATCCAAAGTAGTGGAGGCATGGTACCCGGCCTGCTTCCTACACACTCTCTCTCGAGTGGGGGGAAACCAGGGGAACTTGCTGGGACTTCGTCCTCAGTTTACCCACAGATCATCAACACGTTCCACATAGCCTCGTCCTTTGGGAAGTGGTTTGGTAATTCAGACCAAGGTTTCCCCAATACCTCAACAATGGCAGGCCTTAGCCCTGTCCTGCACAGTTTCCGTGTCTTCGATGTGCGGCACAAAAGCAACAAGGATTACCTGAACAGCGATGGGTCTGCCAAGAAGTCCTGTGTATCCAAAGATGTTCCCAACAATGTGGATTTCTCCAAATTTGATGGGCTAGCCCTATATGGCAAGGGTAAGCCCATTCTCATGTGTTTTCTCTGCAAGCTGTCCTTTGGCTATGCCCGTTCCTTTGCCACTCATGCTGTCCATGATCACCGCATGACACTGTGTGAAGATGAGCGGCGGCTGTTAGGAGATAAGCATGCATCTGCCATTATCCAGGGCATTGGGAAGGACAAAGAGCCCCTCATAAGTTTCCTGGAACCAAAAAATAAGAGCACTCCTCTGCCATCTACGCTGCTTAACTCTGGACAGAGCTTCTATGGCACATTTAGTGGTGTCCATCTGGAGCCTGGAAGCAGCAGTGGGGGCAGTGAGACCCTCCTGAACAAAGACTCTGACTCTGGCCTCAAGCAACAGCAGCAGCAACAAACCCCATTAGGCTCGGTGCTTTCTCTTGGAGGGCTGAGCATTCCCAAAGCGTCCACTCTTACCTCATCCCCAGGCTCTGCCAAAGACTCCAGTGCCCTGCCCAAACAGGGAGGGAGAACAGAGGAGCCTGCTGGGAAAGAGTTGACTTGCAAGGGAGAAGATGGGAACACTAAGGGACATGAAAGCAAGGCACACTTATCCAGCCAGACTGGGGGCTCTGAGGAGGACGAGGAACTGTTATTAGGGGCAGAGGAAGATGAGGCAGAAAGCACTACAATGGCCTGTGGTGGTAACAGTAGCAGTGGTGGGGGTGAAGCGGGGGAACCAGCTGTCTCAAACCAAAGCATTTCCAAATCTCCTTTATTAATGCCTAGTAGCACTCTCCAGCCTTCTCCCTGCACCTCTGCAGTCAGTTCCACACTTAACAGCAAAGCCCTTGCTTCCATTTCCTCCTCTGTCAAGGAAGAGGGTTCAACTGCAGATGGTGGAGGGAGGATCTCAGAGCTCCCTCTGAGCTTTAACTGCCAGGGACCTACTGTTCCCATGGCACTGGTGACAGCTGCCGTCAGAAGGAGCGAGGATGAAAATTCTGGCACTTCTTCCTCGCCTCTGTCCACCAATGCTGCTGCTGATGAAAGTGCCAATCGAGATAGTGCCACAGCTCCAGAACCAAATGATTGCCCTGCAGAGGGAGAGGAGGAAAATGGAGCCCTTCTGCATCATCACCACGTGCACCACCATCATCATCACCTCCACCCTTCATCTCATGGCCACTCGCACCCCCTCCCAGGGGGTTCCTGTGACATAACAGGAATGGGTGAGTGTTCACAGAACCATGGGCCCAGCGGCAGTGGAGGTAGTGGGGTCGAATGCCCTAAATGTGATACTGTTCTGGGTTCCTCACGTTCTTTGGGTGGTCACATGACCATGATGCATTCACGCAATTCATGCAAGACACTCAAGTGTCCCAAATGCAACTGGCATTACAAGTACCAGCAGACTCTGGAGGCTCACATGAAAGAGAAGCACCCAGACTCGGGAGGCTCTTGCGTATACTGCAGCAGTGGTCAGAGCCACCCTCGTCTGGCTCGTGGAGAAAGCTACACCTGTGGATACAAGCCCTTCCGGTGTGAGGTATGTAGATAACTTTTTGTTGATTTAGGCACATGTTAGATAGTAGCTAAAGTTTTTAAATTCGTGTCTGTATCATTTTATCGCTGTTTAAGAAAAACGTATCTTGTATTTCGCAGGTGTGTAACTACTCCACCACCACAAAGGGAAATTTAAGCATCCACATGCAGTCAGACAAGCACCTGAACAATATGCAGACACTGCAGAATGGAGGCTCCATTGGTTCTGCACAGGACCAGGTGTTTGGACATACCCCAGGAGGAGTGGTAGCTGTCCCATCAGTCACCCAGGCCAGTAGCCATCACCCTCCCCACCACCATCCTTCGCAATCCTCCACCCACATGTCCGGGCCTTGTGGGGTCCCCTCCCCAACCAAGCCGAAGAGCAAACCTTCTTGGAGGTGTGAGGTGTGTGACTACGAGACCAATGTGGCGCGGAACCTTCGTATTCACATGACTAGTGAAAAGCACATGCACAACATGATGCTGCTCCAGCAGAATGTGACTCAGATGCAGCACGGGCGACTTGGCTTGGGTGCTATGCCTTCGCCGTCTGAGGCTGAGCTCTACCAGTATTACCTGACGCAGAACATGAGCCTTCCACCAAGCCTCAAGATAGACCCAGCTGGAGCTGAGGCCCAGTTCCTGATGGGGAGCTTTCACCTTGATCCGAACATGGCTGCCTTGGCCCCTGCACTTGGTATGTCCCATTTTGTTCTCAAAAGCATTTCCCCACGAAAAAGAAAAAACAGTGAATGGGCTGGAGAAAATTATTTCTGTTGAATCCTTTGTTAGGAACTCGATCTTGATTCCTAATTTATTAATTTAAACGAACACAAGACGATAATGCAAAATTTTTATCAAATTATAAGCAAACCAAGGCGATAAGCTGCAATACAATATGCTATACTTCGGCATATCACTGATTTGTACTTTGGAAGCTGCCTTGTTCTCATGCCATATGATATGCGTTGACCAGCAATGGTGGAATGTTCTAGTGCACAAGGCCAGCATGGCGCATAGTGTTTTTTTTCTAATGGTAAATGTGCCAGGCAGCAAATATAAAGCAAAAGATTATTTATTTCGTTACTCACACAGTCTTTTACAGGGCACTCAAATGACAGCGTGTTGATATGATTTAACAGAATTTTGAAGCTCACTGTGTGATATCCATACAAGGTGATTTAGAAGGCCAAACTTGTATAATCTATGCTTTTCCCCTCCTTTCCACACAGCCAACCAGCCTTAGCTTTTTACTTTCAAACTGCTGCTGAACTTCACCACTGGAGTTCTCCGTTTCGTCCAAGTCAGTAATTTCAGCTATAAATTTAATCTTGTTCAAAGAAGGGAGGTTAGAGGCCTCAGCAAGGGTAATTCAGCAGCATAGCAAAGTGTTTGTAGGACCAGTTACAACCACACAGTTTGTACAGACTTGTTTCAACTGTCACCAGTTTGAAGACACAAACAAGAATTTATTGCTGTGACTAATTTTTTTCGCTCTTCTGCCATCTGGTTCATTTTCCTGTGAGGTGACTTGTAATAAGCATATTGCAGGAGAGGCAGTAATTACACAGTCTGGGCCCATAAACTGCAGTAGTGTTATCCATGGTCACACTTTAAGGAACTCTTAACGCTATCATACACAAACACTCTGATATTAACGGTACCACCATATAATACATAAGGCTCAGTAAGGAGATCCCTAACCAAACAGACACAGAGGTGCAGTTTTTATGCTCTCATTCTGGATTTCTTTTTTATTTCTTTTTTCTTTTCTTTTTTTCTAAAGAGGTACAATTTATGGCAAGTGCTGACTTCAGGTTATATCAGCTTCTTTCTTATCCTCGCTCCCGAAACTCAGGACTACAGTCCTGATAAAGACAATACGAGATGAAGAGCAGGAGTTAAAGAGAGGTGCAACTTTTACTTCTCTGTCCTGAAATATGGTTACAGCACACTGTGGAGCAATACAACTGTCAAGTCAGATGGTTATTTACCTAAAACATTGAAAACAGTCTGATCAAATGGAAAGATTCAGTCTTTTAGCATTTTTTTTTTTCTTTTCAAGAACCCCCTGGCACATTTTATAAAAAACGGATGGCCTAACAGGCAGAGATTCACATTAAAATGGTTTTAATATAAAGCAGCCTATATTGACGAAATGTAAAAGACACAAATCAGAAGCTTGGTCCAATGATATGCAATCAAATTGTAGTTGTGGACAAAAGGTCTATGGTAAATAATGAAATCTGGATAGTAGCAGACAATGAGAGAAAAGGGAAGTGCAAGGTGCAAGAAAAAAAATGGATAGGTACAGTATAATGACATATGTGTGCATCTGTGGTTTTGTATGATTGAGCGTAAAGAGCCATGACTGGGAAGCTGGGTCTGTGAGTGATTTCACAGGGCTTCTCAAAGGTCTCCCTCTCCTGGCTATAAAAACTCAGGTAATGGAGAAAAGTCCAAGAACAGGCTGCATACTGCAGCAATAAATAAAAAGGAGCTGCTGGAATTAATTTAGTGTAAAGCCAGGCCGGGTCAAGCCTGCATGCTCAGTCTGGCCAGTGAAAGATTAAAGATCAGCAAGCAAAGGCAAAAACACTGGCTCTTACCTCGTTTTTTTAGCATTCATTTTTAAAGCCAGCTTTCCCAGACTCTACAGACATCAATTATGTGGTTGGTGTCATAAGATATGCGCTTGCTGGGTTTTTTTGTGTGTAGGTTTTTTCCCCTTCTGCTCTAGGGTTCGACTCAGTACCAAGCAGACTTAATCTGTCAGGTGTTAGAGGTAATCTGGAGAGAAAGGTGGAAAATAATCCAAGGAAAGTAGTGGAAATTAAAAAAGAATTTAAAAAAAGCATCATTATGTGAACAAGAGGAGTGGGGTTGATTCACAGTATTTTGAGCTTGGAAACTCTTTACTGTAATTAGAAAACATCTTGCTTTTTTTTTCTGTTGACCTTATGGCTTTTAGATTTGATTTACAGGCAGGAGATGAAAGAGCATCAGCCCAAACAGTGAAAATGTGCATGTTCATTTTCTGGCATTGGAAGGCTTTTGTAGAAATGTCCAGGCGCTCTTGTTTCCTAGCTTAGAGCTATTTGTTGGCTACAGACAAACAAAAATGAGCATTATCCTTCACATAACATCATACCTACCAGACACATTCTTTAAAGCATGTATTTACTTGAAATAACGATCTAGACTCTATGCTTTGAATAGGTCTCATCTGATGATACTTTTCTCTTCTCTTTGTTTTGTTTTCTCTTCGTGTGTTTGCTTTGTTCTAGTAGGTGGGGAAATCCCTATGGATGTGCGGCTGGGTGGTGGGCAGTTGGTGTCCGAAGAACTGATGACCCTGGGAGAAAGTTTATCGCAAACTACAGATCCCTCTCTCAAGCTCTTTCAGTGCGCTGTGTGCAACCGCTTCACCACTGATAACCTGGATGTGCTTGGCATGCATATGGGTGCTGAACGTAGCCTGCCGGAGGAGGAGTGGCGTGCCATTGTTGGAGACTCGCATCAGTGCAAGTTGTGCCACTACACTACTCAGCTCAAGGCCAACTTCCAGCTGCACTGCAAAACAGACAAGCATGTGCAAAAGTACCAGCTTGTGGCGCACATCAAAGAAGGGGGCAAAGGCAACGAATGGCGCCTGAAATGTGTGGCCATAGGCAATCCGGTGCACCTAAAGTGCAATGCCTGCGACTACTACACTAATAGCCTGGAGAAGCTGAGGATGCACACTGTCAATTCCCGCCATGAGGCTAGCCTTAAACTGTACAAGGTCAGTGATCCACAAGTTTGTTTTTGTTTTTTTTTTAATCAAACCCATTATTCAGTCTTGTCCTGTTCATGCAACATAACTGCCGACTTACAATTCTGCCATTAATGCATCATTTGAAGTGTTTTAATACAAAGAGAGTGCCACAATAGACATTACTTTTAGTCTTTGAACTTCAGAACTTTGTATTGCCAAAAAATGCAAAACAAATCTTAAAAGCAAAATCCCTGTTAAAGCAATGCTTCTCTGCAACACACAGTACATGTTTTAGCTTTGCACCCTTACTCGGTGCACTCCAGAGGCATGAATGAAAGCTTTGTCGTGTAGCTGTTGCCTTCCCAGTTGTCATAAAGAAGCAGGGCCCCACTGCTGCAATGAGAAGAACATGCAGGACAGAACAGACGTAGCTGTTTTGGAAGCTTGGGCCTGAATCACTTGGAGACGAATGAAGAAGTGTTAGGAGACAGAGGTTTGGTGCTAATACTCCTCGGAGCGGGAAAGGCTGAATTGTTCTCGACAGCCGTATTGATTTTTGCTGGACTTGGAGCTTCACCTTCTCCTCTAATCATTCCATAATAGCCAGTGGATGAACACTCTCCGAACAAATGGCCATAAATCTAACAGGCCTGATTCCACTTAGGTACCTATCCTGTGTGTCTGCGGCTTCGGCCACTCTGTGCTTAACCCAAACTGGCATAGTTGCACACACACGCAGCGATAGCAAAACACATACCAACACTGACCAAACATACTTGCCATAAGCATACACTACACACACAAGAGAATCTAACACAAAGCGCTGAATTCTGCCTTCTAATAGATGTCATCCTTATTTGTAATCCAGCTTCAGTATCCTTGTTTGACTATTTAGAGAACTCAGTTGACAGTGCAATGGAGGTATTAAAAGGTATGTGAAAAATGTGCTACTTCAAACATGGTATTTTAACCGCATTAAAAACTAGGGTGAAGTGGTCATCTGAACCTCTTCAAAAATCTTGTCCATTTGAAAATCATCCAGCATTATGAATGTTGTGTCAGGCCGGCTGGAATGACAGGCGCATTCCCTGCTCACATCGTCTTTGTATCGAAATAACAGCAAAATTAAAAAAAATCAATTTTCATTTTTTCTTAAAGGGGAAGGTGTGAAGCGGGGCTTCTGCTGCTACTTTTAAAGAAGTCAGGAGGTGCTTGTCATTCTGTGGTTTGCACCATCATAAGAGAGATCACAGGGACATTTTTAGATGCAACAAGGTTATAGTGATGCGTTATGTTTATTTCCAGCTTCATGTCTATATTGTTGCACTATAATTAAGAATTATTTTTATTCCCTTCATTATAATCTTTATTCATCTTAAGATGGTTTGGAACCAGCTTCCTCTCCCTTAAAGACTCTCCTCTCTTCTGATTGGCTGGCCCTTGCAAACCCAAGGTTTAAACTGCAGGAAGGTAGTGCTCCTGTGCTCATATCCAGAGCTGCCTACTTTAAGGAACTCTTAATGCTATCATACACAAACACTCTGATATTAACATTTTAATGTCAACACATGCTCTGTGAATTTGTCAGGTCTGCGCATGTGTTTCCCAGTCTTTAGTCCTCTTCTCTTAACCTTAGCTTCTGGACTTACTGGGCAAAATTCCAATAACAGTCTCCCCTTAGAAACAAAATGGACTGGCTCTGGCTTACTTTCTTTCCTTACACCTTTTTGAGAAAGATCCCTGTTTTGCTTTGCCGCATAGAGTGTAACTTCTACATTATCTTTGTGCTTTCACTGTAGTGCAAGCCCCCCAAAAATCTCCCTTATTTCTTTTTCTGTGCAAGTTTTTAGGAGAGAAGAGACATATGTCACACTGCTGTTCGGGCTGTAGGGGATTAAATATGTACAACACATCCAGGCATGATCATTTTTTATGACTTAAGCCTCTTAAGATGGCTCCATATTTCTTAAAACCAATTGATCTTCTGACTGAGAGTATGTGCATTTGTCCAGAAATTACCTGCTCTCTCAACCAGAGAACATAGTGGTCTTTTTAAGCCCTTCTCATCCCGGACCTTACTCCAAAACATAGATGTTCATTAGTCAACAAGAATTAATACAATGTTTTACGACTCATCGATGATTAATGGACAAGCACATGGTTTTAAGGGTTTTTTTTCGCTGTACTGGCTCCCCACTTGACAATGTCAGTTTTCTTACCATTTTAGATTTACTGTCCTGGTAGAGATACTGACAGACAGAAAACCACAGTGCCCTAAAAGCCTGTAAAACCAACTTGGTATATTATGCATGGGCAAAAAAAGAAAAATCACCATTCATTTATGCTTCCCCAAAGAAATCTGATGCAAATAGCACCATTTTTAACCTTTTTGGGGAGAAAATAAATCATCAAGTCAGCATAAACAGGCTGTAAGATGTGGGAGATGCTTGGGACACTTCACCCAAATCAAACTGGTTTGCATTAAACAGGCCCTTTGTGTGCACAGCTCCATATAAATTGGAGCCTGTAATTACTGGAATTAAAAAGGAAGGTTTAAACTGAGGGCTAAGCTGGATGGGATAATTTGAGAGTCTGTGGTATGCGGCCCATATTAGGGCTTTCTAAAAATATCACCCCCACCACCCCATGTATTGGAATGTTCCAAAAGCCCACAGAACGATCCAGCAAGTCATCCTGACCACTAGACCACCACACAGTGGGGGGTGATGCTCTTTTCCCCTGTGTACTGTGCTCTCAGTTCAGAGATACCAATTCTGAAGTCTGTGATTTCTGCCTTGGTCCCTTGTGCACTGAAACTAACTTTTACCTTCTCTTTTTCCCATGGATCATGGGGATTTTGGTGGCTCACTTGACAGCATGAGGATCATCCATCTGCTCACAGGATGGTCACTCCTAGAGAACCCTCCACTGGCTAATGTGATATACATACAGCTCTCCACTCAAGCCTTGGGGCTTCACTGTGTTTTAGTGTGGAGGTGAGAGACTCATCTAGCTCCAGGCCCTGACTGCTTTGGCCAGACAGAAAGGGTGGGGACTAACCAGGCCAAGCCACAGGCCTCAGCTTCCAGTCAAGGGTTGGGGGAAAGGGGAGGAGCATGGGGGGTTAGCTGGCTACCTTCCTTGTCTCGGGGGCCGGTGCAATCGGCGGTAATTGAGATTGATTGGATGTTATTTTTCCTCTTGCAAATGTAGTCCATTAGCTTGGCACATGCATAATCAGTTTAGAGCGCAGTTAGCCGAATGTAATCATGTTCCTCGGTGTCTGCTAGCACAAAATCCACTCCAGATGCCGCTTGGCCATAGAAAGACGGGGGGGAAAGTGCCGTCACTATCAGATGGGGAATCTTTAACCAAGTAAGTCCTGAAATCCCTTCCTCTGTTCTGCTCCTTTCCTACTGAGCACAGAGGAGTGTTAAAAAATTCAACTCCCTCTTTTCTGCCTTACACACCCGGTCACAGGGACCGTCCCATGCCTTACCGTTAAGAACAGGGCTTTTGATCATATGTTCTGCCCATTAACGGACAGAAAACATCTGTAACTTGTGTAGAGTTACTGCTCTTATTTTACCCCTCAGTGCAATCCAAAAGAATCAGTGAACGCTGAGGAAAGAACATGTCCACACTCTGCAGAGAGCAAATAATCACGATGAAACATAATAGAGGAAAAGAGCCTGTAATGTAAATGAAAGGATTAGTGGTTACATGAAAAGGCATTAAGGTGTTTCACTGATGATGCTACTCAGCAGAAGCACTGGCTTCTCAGATGCGGGAATCCAAGCCATGATGACCGCTCCCTGTTAATGATCAGAACTACTGGGATTGACTCGAGTCTTCTTGGACTATGCATTGGAATGTAGTTGGAGAACAACCACAAATAGGTTATGGATTTGATTCCAGCTCTGGAAAAATATTGTACTTTTGCAATCAAATAATGCTGATGTGTATTTTGGATGTGTACAGCAGTCTGGTTGACTTGGTCTTGGGCCAAGAGCTCTCTATTGGAGAGTAAGGCAACTTATGGCATCTTACAGTAGGTAAGGTGTTTTTTGGATTCTTGTTAAGTTCTCACTGTACTTGCCGACTGGGCTTGTCATGATTGTATCTTTCTCCCATCATTTTAAACTTTTCTCACTAATATTTTTAGGGTTTACGAATATGCCCAAATTTCTCTCATTGCCATTAAGACAAAAATTATAACAGGTAATCTGAGGTGTCCAAGACTTGGGTGAGTCAAAGCCTCACTCTGATGATGCATTTCTCTATGAGGGGGACTGGTGGATGCAGAGACAGACAGGAGTGAGGGTGGTGGATGGGGCTGGGGTGGGGGGTGCTAGAGGATTGCAAGCATAGATACACTGCTAATTATCATGGCTAGCCTATGATTGTTCAGTAATAGTGCTCAGTGGGAAAGGTTGCAGCAGTTCCAGGAAGAGCTGAGCTCTGATTTACTGGTACTACCACTCTAATAAAGCGCTCACTGCACATCCTGGGAGACAGCCCATTCTCTCCTTTCACATGCACAAGTGTGTGAATGCACACACAAACAGACAGGCGAACAGGCAGGCGCACACACAGAGCAACCGTGTCATCTAAAATGCCATAGGGCACATGAAAGGTATGTTTTCAGTAGTTCATAGAGAAGTTCTGTGTCGGCCCCTGCCTCTGTTTACTCCCCAGTTAACATTGTTATGATCCAGAACCCTGGTTACACTCTTTGTTTCAGTAGTCACCTGCAGGGTCTTAAACTCTTGCATCTTACTTCAAACAAATCTCACTTACTCAGTGGTGGGTGAAACAAGGAAGGAGCATTACAGCACAGAGAACCAGGGTGGATTTAAGAGAGCGGCTGTTAGGCATGTAAGGGGGGGCTAGCAGGGGTTAGTGTTTGGCTGTGTGCAAAAATTTCACAACTCTTCTAGCTCCCACCCCTTGAGAAGGCCAGAGAAAGGGTCAGGCTTTGACCCGTGGCACAGCTGTTGCTGCGGTGGTGTTGATTGTATGTGCACAGGCCCTACTGTGGGTGTTGCTGGGGCTTACTCAGTGACAGTGAATGAAAGCAAAAAGGGAGGAAGGAGAAAGCTCCTTTGACAGGGGAGGATAGACTTTTCCCAGCTCTCAGCTTTTTTTACCGCAGTTGCTGGAGTTAAAAAATCTTGGTAGATTATAAACCAGGTGCTCTATCCTGGATTTGTTTTAGGCATAGTGACACATTTTCTGTGTTCTTTGGCAATTTCCTGTACCTATAGATCTTTGTGTTTTGATTGTCTGCCATTATGTTATTTTATTTATGTGTGTGTGCGTTTTTGGACAAGAGCATCAGGGCACATTCTTGCTAAATCCTATGTGATCCCAATATCTCCTGCTTGATCAGCAGAAATGTATAAAGTGTAGAATAGATTATGGGTTTGTTAAAGTAAACAGATCTGAGGTATCCAGGTTTTGGGGACTAGGTTCATTGGTTTCTGACAGACATAAGCTCCACTTTGCCTCGCTGTTGATCTACACCACACAGCACTGCCTAAACGTGACAAAACCGTTGTGCATCTCCCACCAAATTTTTAGAGTTGTTTTTTCAATAAAATGTGTGTATATATATATATATATATATATATATATATATATATATATCTATACAGAATTTATTGTCATATTGCAACATGTAAACAGTTAATACCAAACATCATCATGCTTATAATTTGATGCTCTACTGTAGTAATACTAAGAAAAAATGTTTGCATGCTATTTTAGTAG
>VUQR01000084.1:9039-24121 GCA_015108515.1 Hemichromis elongatus | reverse complement strand
AACATTTTGTTATACTTCAAGGTACTCACTGATGATGTCATGGTGTAGAGGATTGTGCTTTAGATAGTTACAGGTTACACACACACACACACACACACACACACACATTTGAAACTAACACTACAGCTTAAAACCAAATCTTGTTGCCTGGAAGCAAATGTAACTTCGTTGAGGAAGAGAATTAAATACCAGGTACCTACACACACACACACACACAATTGTGTACATGCATCTATATCTGTAAGTATAGCTATTGAGCAGCACATGTGCAAATACATACACAGGAAGAGCTCCCTGGCTTTCTAAATTAGGAGTGAACTCCCTCACCCTAACCACAGCAACACACTCTCTGAATCCTCAGGTGCACTGTAAATCCTCACTCGTCAGCAGGATTTGTTATAATCAGGCAAATAGGTCGGCTGAGGACGCTGGTGTTCATGAATGAGCATGTACTTTGTGTGTCTTTGTTTGGATGCAAGGCCAAAAAATTAGTTATGTAAAGGATTGCAAACACGAGGAAATTCTAATACTGCAGGATGCTGCATTACTGCAGCAGTAGTTTATCCTCTATAAGGAACACCGTTTTGATTCCTCTGCCCTGTTGATCTCACAGGGTAGCAGAGCATATAAGAGTGTGTTTCAGGAAATCATTAACAGTTTAAGAAATAGTGTTGACTTTAACTGGGTAAAGCCCACAAGTCTTCAGCCAAACTAGTCTGACTCACCGGATGTGGTGTTCTTGTATAAGCTTAGCCATTGGCAACATGTTACCGTTTTCAAAATCCCCTTTGTTTCATTGTGGTCGTTTCCTGGATTTTAAAAATGGTAACAAATGTTTCAGTGACAGTGTTGCATGAAATACAGTGGTAGGCTTATATATAGTCTATATCTGGCAACTAGGTTCCCCTTACACAAATTTGCTGCTGTATCCAGGGCTTTAGAACATTGTGACAAGAACACTGTGATGGCTTCAAAAAAAGCAAACAAGCAAGAATGCGTTCCCCATATGCTAAAAGCGACAGTCCTCAGGAGACGGATTTAAGACTCCAGCAGTTCTATGGTTTCTGATGGTGTCGGTTTATCAATATTTGTTAAACAAAAAATTCAAACTTTTACAGGTAAAAAACCTGGGAAACATTAACGTCTGAGCCAGATGTTATCCAAATCCTAAATACAATGATACAAGCTTGAACACAAATATTAACTTTATTCTCTTTTGCAAAGTTCGCTCCAGGTAGGTAGCATGGTCGCCCTATGATCGGAAGGTCTGGGGTTTGAATCCACTGATGGCTACCCTGAGGTACCCTTGAGCAAATTACCATCCCTACACACTGCTCCCCTGGCGCCTGATTGGTGGCTGCCCACTGCTTCACTGAGTAAATGGGTTTAATCCAGAGAGAGTAATATCCCTACGGGGATCAAGTTATTATTATTATTATTATTGTTGTTGTTGTCCAGATCCAAATGTGTCTGATCGTTACTAAGCAGGAGTTCTTGTTCATGTACCGTGATGTGCCAGATGTTTTAAATTAATTGTTCCAACTTTTTGGGGATATGTTTCTGTCATTAAACTGAAAATCAGCTAATGTTTTAGCTCAGCTTACACCTTTGAAATGCATGTTTTGTTTGTTTAAATGTGAATAAAATATGGGTTTGTGACATTTGCACGTTTTTGCATTCTGCTTTAAAATGTCACCTTCTAAACAGTTCTTAACTTTGTCTCCTGTCCTCTCTTTACATCAGTCTCCATCTCTGATTGCCACTTATTAACATGTTAAAGTTCATTTTCCTCCTCTTGGGAGGTACAGCAGCTATGCATTTACCCAGCAGACACGTTGTGCGACAGACTGCACAGCGACACTTTGTTTTTGCTGCTGTTTGTTGAGCTGATTGAAAAGTTACATCTGAAATGACCTGCCATTTAAAAATCGTTACTCCATTTATGTTCACTCCTTTTCTGTATCGCTAGCAAGATGCTAAAGTTCAGCGAATGCTGAAACCTGCACCATGAGTGCATCACAGGAAAGGGATGAAAGTGACGTGTTTGGGATGTAAGTCAGACCTCGGGAAAGTATCTCCATGCTGTCGGCTGAAGGCAACTCCGGGCTGCAGCACACACACAAAAAAATCTCACACTGTATGATGTAATAATACACCAATCAAATTTATTCACTCATTTATTCACGGTATCGTAGATTTGGTGTTTCTGACCAGGTCAAAGGTTTTTGCACATTTTATTAAACTTTTTAAGAAATAAGTGTGCTTTTATTTTGTAAAGCCACTCACTGACGGCAGCATTAATTATTAGGCAAAACATGAGGACTTGTAGTTCTAGAGCTGTTGATATAGATTGCAGTGTCGATCGGTGACTTCAGAATTATTGACAAAGAAGAGTGTCACCACATTATAGGAGGCACTACTCAAAATCAATGATCATTAATGGATTTACTCAGGTTTTAGTGTCCCTTAAAATCTCACCGCTTATTTCACAGCATTCATTTGTGATCTCTTCTCCAGGTTCCTGTGTTTTTTTCTGTCTGCTCGAATAAAAAGTTTGAGGGAGAGACACTTTAAGATACAGTAGCAAATCATTAAATTCTTTCTCCCTTTGTTTTCCTCTTTTCCACATCTCATCTTGTTTCCCTCCCATTTTCTCTCACCGGCCTCAGCTCTGTGTTGACATTATTGCCATCATTAATTGTAGCCCCGTCTGTGATTCCACACGCGTACGTGCACGCGCAAATGTGTATCACTGTCCCCGCAGTCAGCTTGAATCACTGCAGGAAACCCAGTTACAGTCACCAATTAGAGGCCACACACGAACCTACGCCACACACACACACACACGCGCTATTAGTGGGCTTTGCGACTAATGTCCGCCCAATATGTGACCATCAAAACAACATTTTTCATTCAACAATCTATTTCATGGCATTTCCTCTTTTTTTTTAATCTATAATGTTTGTCCGTCTTGCACTCTTTGTTTCTTGATTTTCCAAGAAACCAATTACCATCCAGGGGTCTTCATGCTCCTTCCTTCCTTTCTGCTTGCTATAGGAGCTGATCAATCTAAGGTCTCGTGGGGGTCAAATTTATGGTCGCCCTGACAGGTCAAATGGACTACTTAACTTAAGAAAATGCCAGCCAGTAGAAAAACTCTGCAGAAACACACAGAATGCAAAAACAAAAACAACCCAAATCTCACATAACACAATGAAAGTGAGTTTGGGGAGATGATAATGGGACGGACCGGCTGTGATCGTGACAGAAACCAAGACCTGTGAAGGTGTGTAGTCTCAAACTTTTTCACCCAGATCAAACTTGTTCACCACAGCCTTTGGTGTCTGATTGTGTGTTAATGACGAAAGGAAACGATCTGTTGCTACAGGGTTTTGCCCCCACAAGAACTGATTTCAATCGACGATTTCAGTGTGATGAAGTCCCGCCCCCTCCCAACATCTGGAGCTTCATACATGCCAAATTACAACTCGCCTCATGTCTCTAACAAGCTGAGAAGCACCAGGGAAGACATTTAAGTTTTCTGCGACTGACACCTTCTTTGTGTCCGTGTACCTTTTTTGTATGCTAGAAGGAAGCTTGCCTAACCAAGTGAAAACTCGAATCAGAGAGCCCTGCTGCTTTAAAAAGATGGATTCAGCTGTAGCCACATTTGTAAGTTAATATACCTGGCGTGTAGTCACAAAAGCATCTCCCCGTTAGTGCCCTATATCTCCTTTGTGTATCCATGCACATTCATGTTATACCACAACAGAGTATGACTAACTGAGTGAAAAGCTCCATTTGGGCTCCATCCAGAAAGCCTGTACAGGAGTGTCTCATATATACTTCAACCACAGAGAGATGTTCTCACCCACCCAGCGTCTCCAGCCAGAGACTGCAATCCTTTGCAGCACCGGCGCAGATCTGACTGAGTTAGAACAGAGGGATGTTCACATGGATACTGAGGCCTGAGGCCAAACTGAGTGGGAGGCATCAGAGTTTCTTCCTCCTAACTGAACACAGAGGCCAGCTTTGAAATACAAAACATCTTCCCTTACATCCTGCATATTTGTTCTGTGGTACCTCTTTCTGTCTCGCTTTCTTAATCTGCACTCCTTTTTTCCCCCTTATTTGCGTCAGTTTGCTATTTCTTTAAATACTCCTCTCTCTAAGCCGCCAAAGATATACCTCCTCCCAGCAAGCTGAAAGGAGGTATAGACGAGGGTCTGAAATAGAAGAAAACATTTCTGAGCAACCTCCAGTGATGCTCTTTCTACCTCGTCTCCTTTTCCAATTCATGTATTCTGTAGGAAGGTCGCAGTCTCTGCATTTTTCATCGAACCTGGGACCTCTCTCTGTGCAGGCGTTCTGGGACGTGAAATACGTGAAGTATCCACAGAGA
This sequence comes from Hemichromis elongatus, assembly GCA_015108515.1. Taxonomy (NCBI): domain Eukaryota; kingdom Metazoa; phylum Chordata; class Actinopteri; order Cichliformes; family Cichlidae; genus Hemichromis; species Hemichromis elongatus. The sequence continues at coordinate 19,719 of VUQR01000084.1, read as the reverse complement.
TTCATTAAAATGGCCTTTGCGTAATCTTCATTTGTAGTCCTCCATAGCTACTCATTTTTTCTCAAAAATCTGTGCGTGTACCAAGCTAAACGTTTCTTCTTACATTTAACTCAAAGTGATCTTTGAATAATTTAGGTAAAATCATTTAAAAACAGGCCTTTTTAAATATACTTTTAAACCATATTTAGTCTTTTAAAATTGCATTTTACTTAGTGTATAGATTTATTACACTGAATCATTTGAATAATAATCTGATTTCCTTCTTTGTTAATGTTGAGTTCACTGTTTATTTGCATTTCTTTTTATTTCCAGTAGACAGCACTGTGCAAAGTCTGTGGTAAAATGCTGTTATGTGCTATCAGGGATCATAGCTAGCCAGATAGTACACACTCTAATGTATTTGATGCTCATAAATCTGGACAATTCTGACACTCAAACCTCCAATAAGTTCTTCATTCAACTCTCAAAATTATATATTTTGGAAGAGATTAGAGCATTGCCAAGCTGTGTTAACTGAAACCTATTTTGCACAGATCTATTATTATATAGGAATCTCTGGTGAATTGTATTATGTCACATGTTGTCTGTGCTCTTAATCCTTTATGCCTCCATCAACGGCCCAGATGACAGGACGGGCTCGGTTGACATGACTATCAAAAGGAACCCTCTGAATTACACAGTACACATTTGGACAGATTCTACTGTATGTGTGATTTATGATTCTATCTTGTGAACCAAAACCTTTCTTCATGCAGCATATATTTACTCAGGGTAGTCTACTCAATCATTTTTACACACAGATGCTTTTTATGAAAAGTTAGGATGGTGGTGGTGGTGCTGACCTTCCCCTCTCTATTCATACAAAACGGGTACAAACTATTACACGTTAAGCTAGAATAAAAAATTTAAAAACAAAGAGAAAACACGGCCAAAAAGATAAATGTGTCCACTCTCTTGATTTGCATGGGATTCCACCTTTAATTGAATCCCATGCAAATCTTTGCAAGGCTTCTAATATATCTGCACCTTTCTTGTGCTTCTTTTCTTATGATTATAAATGAACATTGCATGCATTTTGTTACACAGCACGGAGCTCCATCCGCAGAGAGGAAGGTGAAATCCACCACAAGACCGAAATCTCAAAGGACAGTGGGATGGATAAAGAGCAGCATTCAGTACAGAACACCTTGCTGTCTTTCAGCATGCTCAACAGTTGTGTCACAGTCTATAAATAGTAATGTTGGGTCTGTAGCCGGTGACTAGAAATCTCAGTAAGCTAAACGCAGACTTTGCTTTTGCCATTTGGATGCACCGCAGGAAACAGACGTTTTGGTTTTTTTTTTTTTTTTTATTAATGGAGTCAAACCTGATACACGCTATATAAGCCCAAGAGGTTTGCCAAGTTTATTAAAGATAAAATCAAACTGACTTTGGGAACCTGATTTCTCCAATTTGGCTCCTTCTAATGAGAATGGCCTGAGTCTAAACTCCTACAAAGTCTTTGAATTTCATCTAAATTGGCTCTATCCTGAAATCTCCTACTTCTCTTCTTACCTCAGTTGTACCTTCATCATTCTTCTGATAGAAAGACAAATAAAAGACCAACAATGATTGACATAGAGTAAAAGACAGAGATAAATTTATAGTGATGGAGAGATAATAACAGCTAGAGAGAATAGCAGAAAAAAGATTATAGCGAAGGAGAATGATGCTTCTACAATTGTAAGGAATGACAGGGAAGAGCTGCAGTATGTGTGTGGGTGTGCGTGCATGCATGCAGAGGTTATGTTAGGGCTATGGGCAGCATTGTGAAAAGGACGATTGGTGTTAAATTGGGGTGAAAAGAGGCTTAGGTAGCGCTATAGAGACTGAGTGAGAGAGAGAGAAAGCAAAGGAGAGATGGTCACCCTTCACTCCACACATGGATTAGAGGCTATAGAGACATTGACAGCCTCAAAACCTGGCTTACACTGCTAAAGCCCAGCAGACACACACGCATAGCAGAAACTCAAAATGTGTCAGTCCCATAACAGCTAAAGTACATCCAGCTGTGGAAGAGAATGCTCCTCTGTTTGCCTGTCAACATTTCTCCATTTTGCTGAGATTTATCAGCTGGATTTTGGGTCCCAACACATTGGCGCGCTTTGAGATGAGCCAGATTGGCAATATTCTCAGCCTCTATCATACCAAAAGTTTTCATGGTACTTTTCTTCCTTTTATTATCCACAGTGGCTTTGCATACATACAGAATCATAATTCCTTTTGAAAGAGGATCCCAAAGTAGCAGTTTATCAAACAAAGAAGCAATTTAACGAAGTACTGCATGACTTTATTAGCTTGTTGAAAAGTTTGCTGAATTGCCTGAACACATACTAATATTTAGCAGTATTCTTTAAGGGTTAGTACGCAGCTTTAGAATACAGTAGGTGTGATTTATTCACTCTGACATGGTGCTATTTGACATCGAGCAGATATACTGTTTGCTGAGGTCACTAACTTTGGTGTGCTAGCATGCTAACTCTTGCTGTTCAACAGTAAATAAAGAGAACAGGCAGAGATGATGGGAATGCAATTGTTTTTTTTTTAGATGTTTGCTCACAAAACAAGGTCACAATTTACATCTGAAACAATGAGCAAACCTCGAGGTGGCGCCTCGAATGAGGAAAATGTTATACTCAGTAAGTGGCTAAGAGGTTTAGTATGCTATATTTTTCTACTCTCAAAATGACATATGTCAGCAGATTTCCAATACCATTAACCATTAAAAATTGCAGTTTTAAAGAAATATATACTGAAAAATACATTTTGTCAAACGCATGCACAAAGTTACCCATATCCTTCATAAAGCCGTGAGCCAATGGATTCCTAAAAAACAAAACAGTTTAACATGAGTTGTTCATGTTCGTTTACAACAGATTTATACTTTGTGGCTTCTACTTCATAGATGAATTAGGTAATCCATAAGAAAACACTGGTTTATAATTAAGAAGCCATGCCAAGAGAAATATATATTTCCTGTTTTGTCTAGAACGAGTACTGATACTTATTTCCAAGGTAATATGCTACTGAATATTTAAAGCTAGTTCCTGCTGTGGTTGACAGGATTTGTGTTCCACTCTAATTGTCTGAAAATGTAGCCCCTCTATATTAAGAGTGTACCCGTAGCTTAATATTGCCTAGTTTTTTAAATTCATTCACTTTTTGCCTGAGAATGGAAAGATCAGGAGTTAGTTCTTGTATCGTAGAGTTGTTATTTAGAGTGTGTGTTAAAACGAACTCTTAATGAACAGAGAAGACTGGACAATTTCTTTCACTAAATGAGTTTAGTTAATTAACACTGTCACTGTTAGAATGGACAAAGACAATTTCCAGAAAATTAGATGATAATGTGCTGGTGATGTTTATCTCTTAAGCTAATCCCGGGGCAAATATAATGATTTTTTTTTTCTTTTCATTGTAGTTGATTTATTGCGACAGCCGTTTATCAATTTCAGGGCAGCTGGCTTGATAGATGTCATGATTATGTGAGTAACAACATCAAACCCTTTAATAATAGTATGTTGTAATATATACAGAATAATGAATTATTATTTTGTTTCTAATTATTAACTAAATAACTAAAATAACTTTGGGTTAACATTTTTCCATTTATATATGGAACTATAAAAACAGTACCTATTTCACTGGAAACATAAAACATCAGTCTTTGTCTGTTTTCTGGTACTTTTGGGTTGTCAGTGGAGTTATTTCCTATTAGGCAACATTTACATTTTTACTAGTGTTCCAGGAGTTAATCAGTAATGTACATGTGCAAAAATGGTTTTTGCAGGCCCAGTTTAACAGTGGTCTCTATTCCTTGACTGGACCTGCAAACACTTCAAACCCAACGTACAAGTTCAATAAGTACACGTGAAAATTTTGATCAATTATATTCAGTTTTTTGTGAAATTGCAACTCAAGTGAGATTAAAAAAGTTTTTCACACTGAGGTTATGTTGCTGCTGGGTAAAAAGTTGGAGAAGGAAAAATGTCATTAAAAATGTCAATAATGTAACTGTTACATTTACATTTTAAACTGATGATGATGGAGATGGGCGAAAAGGTGATAAGCCTACACTGATCATAGAGCATATTGCCAGAAGTATTCACTCATCTACCTTCATACACACATGAACATGAGTGATAGTCCATTCTTAATCTAGAGGGTTTAACATGATGTCCTCGTTTGCAGCTATAACAGCTTCAGCTCTTCTAGGAAGGAGTTCCACAAGGTTTACAAGTAAGTTCAAGGGGATTTTTGACTGTTCTTTAGGAAGTGCATTTTTGAGGTCCGATGTTGAATGAGTAGGCCTGGCTAGTAAAATTCTTCCACACCAAGCTGTTCATACGTGTCTTTGTGGACCTTGCTTTGTGCCCTGTAGTGCCGTCATGTTGGAACAGGAAGAGGCAATCCCCAAACTGGTCCCACAAAGTTGGAAGCATGAAAATATTCTTTGTGTCTGAAGCAAAGGTCCTTTCACTGGAACTAAGGGGCAGAACTGAACTCCTGAACAACCACTGACACTATTCGCATAAATAAGCCGTTCATCATCACTGATTTAAATTAAACTATTAAATTGCTGAAAAATGTTCTTCAAAATTGTAGCATGATGGTCTGAAGGCAGTTTTGTAACATATCTTCTCACGCAATAGAGCAATAGAGCCGCAGCTTAATGTCACTGGCAGTGTGTTCATTTCAGGTCCTGATTCCAGCCTATTCACATATTCCTCCTTTGAACGTAAAGATGGAACATTTTCTCATCCATTACACTTTGTGTTATTGTGTTTTTGGCTTCTGTTAATGTTCCTTCAAACCTTGTATTTTATCCCCATTCCAATCTATACACTACAAAATCAAAGATCCCACAGTGCTTAATCTGTAATGATTTTTCTCATAGTATCAAAATGTTGCATGTGCAAATACACTCCTCAGTACTTAAGCTCAGACCTCACACTTATCATCCCTCTCTTTTTTCCCTCATAATCTCACCCTCTCGTTATGCAACTACATGTTTATTCAGAAACGCAAATTGGTTCTTCAAAAACACAATCTCTCCTCTGAAAAATATTTAGGTCAGTCTTTAGAAAGCGCTGCTACCACAGCTGGCATGAAAGGAGTTTCTTCTGCACCCCTCGACACACGCTGTGCTGGTATTTTGCTACTTTATCTGTAGCATACAGTTCTGTAGTTCAGTCTGCAAATAAATCAGCCGAAAAGGCCTCAGTACACCAGTAAGTGGCACAGCAACATTTGCCCAGGCATGACTGCAAAATATTTAGTTCTGGAAGCTTGGTGATAAAGACTTTTACTTAAGTACTAATAGTAAACTAATAGCAATTTGGGTAAACATGCTCTTTAGATTCATTAAAAGAGGAGCTATGGTATACTTTTCCCCATGAGGACTCAACAACTACAACTATAACAATGTATGATTCCATAATTTTCTTTTTGTTGCTAGGCAACCTGTGGCTGTATTTTCATACCTTTGAATTATTAGAAAGGTGATAGTTTATATATAGTTCCTGAATACATCCATACATAAAATAATCTCATATTGTATATCAACTTGCTGTGAGGTTGTATACAGGAAATATCTCTACTCTAATGCATTCACTATAACAGATAAGTCACTCTTACTAAACTGACATAAAAATGTCTCAACTCGAACCTGACTGATACATTGGCCAATATTAACCATTTGCCAGTATTTTGTTATTGCCATTTATAATGGCTGATAAATGGTAAATGGTCTGTATTTATATAGCGCTTTACTAGTCCCTAAGGACCCCAAAGCGCTTTACATTTCAGTCATTCACACACTGGTGATGACAAGCTACATTGTAGCCACAGCTGCACTGGGGCGCACTGACAGAGGCAAGGCTGCCGGACACTGGCACCACCGGTCCCTCTGACCACCACCAGTAGGCAATGGTTGAAGTGTCTTGCCCAAGGACACAACGACCGAGACTGTCGGAGCCGGGGCTCGAACCGGCAACCTTCCGATTACAAGATGAACTGCCAACTCTTTGAGCAACGATCGCCCAAAATAAATCAAAACTTTTTGAAAAAGTAAAGAAGAAATGGGAAAGACACCCTTCAGTAGTGTTGATGTTGTATATGTTTTCCACCAGAGGGCATGCTGTAAATTCCTTGTTGTCAACTCAGGTTTGTAGTACTACCAACACAACAACCAGCTGATCCAAGCAGAGTGTAAGCAATGTAATCTGGGGAAGTAACATTATTTTTAAACTGCATTGGCAGATTGTTATGTGCAATTATTTATGATTACTTACTAAGACAAAGGTTATGGTTCAAGTGTGAAAAAACAGAGGGTACATCCAACTTTCAAATCACCAAATACTGGTATCAGTCATAAAAATTCAATATGGGTAAGGTTCTAATTCCAGTGGCTGTGGAATATATAACTCACTTTGAGGATGGCTGATTTTTATAAACATTGCAGACATGTAATCATTTCAGAGGAAAAACTCCTAAATAAAGTTGTAGGAAGTAAATGGGTACTAATAACTAATGTCACAGGCTAGTTACAGTCATTATTCATTTACCTTTTTAATCTTGGCTGGTCCTCATTGCAGTAAAGTTGTGTTTTCAATATGAGAGAAGTTTCACTATTTCAGAGATGTCAAAGTGTGGGGGAAAATAAATGATGCAAAACTCTAGTGACAGAGTACTGAAAACAAATTTTGCATTGCCAAGTCTGTCAAGTAAAGTCACACAGGATATTTCGTTGCCTGATTCTATTCTTAAGCACAGAAAGCCTGTTTAATGCACATATTTTTTTTTTCATCAAAAAAAGAGGACCTTCTTCTGACTCGACATTATCTTTGTCTTTGTGTGCCAACCTTTCCTCTTGAGTTGTTCAGCTGAGGAGGTTAAACAAAAGTGAGTGGTGCTTCTTGTCATGGACTCTGTTTCCTTAGAGACAGCCTTTGTCAAACTGTCAGTGGAGCAAATTTATATGTCAAAATTAGCCAAAATAAAAGTGACTTTGTATAAAGGATTTCCCTGTGAAATTCCTACTGCATGGGATTTATTGGCTTCTAGTAAAGTGGTTCAATATGCGAAAAAGGGCCCCTTTTCATAATTTTTGATATATACTATATTTCATTTCATTTCATTTTAAAAAAATATATTCATAAATAAGTAGACTTTAAAGAATTAGCACAGAAAATGAGGTAACTTGTGTGCACTTGAAGAAAAAAATTAGGGGACAGTTGTGAAATGTCACTCTGCTAAACCGCAGTGGGAAGATATTAACATTTGGACCTATGACATTTTAATGGAGTGGACAGGGGAGATAATTTGGGATGGAACATATTGTTGTTCATTACGGGACTTCCCTCTGAGAGACACATGCACACACAAACACTTACACTGACCAGCAAGTCTGTGCACAGGCCTGTGTGTGTGTGTTCAGCAGACACTCGCTGAGGTGTGCACATCTGAAGAAATGATTGATACATGTAACAGACAGGCCTCGCTTTCTCATTCCCCTCTGTTTACTGAGTGTGTGTGCGTGCGTGTCTTGCTGTATGTGTGATAGATACGTGTGACTGCAGAGGTCTTAGTGTATTTGTCCAGACTCCATTAAACACCTGTTCGCTGGCCTAATGCGTATGGCCTCATGGCCTCAGGCTGCTGCGGTAGTACAGCAGTAAACATCATGCACACACTAAAAGTGTCATAAAAGCACCATTAAGGTATTATTTTCAGTGATACAAGGTTTCACAAACTGCAGTAACAAATAAAACAAAAGACAGTAAACCCCATTGGTGTTGACAGTGGCTTCAAGTAATGGTAAGATAATGTTCTGTCTGCATTTTGAAGTCGTGTTGTGTTAGATGCTCTGAGACAAAAGCGTTTTCATAGCAACAAACATGGATGCATACTTGAGGATAGCAAGATAAGCAGGACAGTCATCTAGCACAGTGGTCCCCAAGCTTTTTTGCGCCACAGTTTACGTCCGACAGTATTTTCACGGATTCACCTTTAAGGCAACAGATAAATACAACAAAATAAAACCAGTACCGTTACCAAAAAAAAGAAAAAATTTATTCATAACACATGGGAAAAGACCCAGGGAAACTGAGTTAAATAAAAACAATAAATAATGACGATAAAAACCAATAAAAACCCTGAAAACCATAAATTTCACACCCTCAACTCTCGCGGCCCGGTAACAAACAACTCACGGACCGGTACCGGTCCCTGCCCTGGGGGTTGGGGACCGCTGATCTAGCATGAATCTCTGCTTACTTCATTGCACAATACTGATCTGTGCAATGCAAATTAAACAGCTTAATAACGGTACACTCGCCCATATGACAACAATCCCTTTTTAATGGCACTTTCATGGAAGAAGGAGCCATTTCTAGTCTATGGTTCTCAAGTTGCAGGAAAATACCTGTTTGAAAGAGGTTGTGGAGGAGGCTCTTTGTTTCAAATGAATGTGACTACACACACAAGTTCAGGGCCTTGCTGAATGACTGTGTTGCTGTTGCTGTACTGACACTGTATTCCCAACGTATTTCTACTGCTTAACAATGAAAGATAAAATGTCTGTAACAGTGATGTGAGAAACTAGAAGTACTCTAAGAGTGCAAACCTCTGCCATGGCAGCTCACTCTCTGGGCAGTATTTACTTTGAAGGGAATAGTGTTGTTTTTTTATAAGTACAGATTGTGTAGGACTAGGTCATGGATCTGTAAATGAGTGGAAATGAACCAGAGATTAATAATAGTGAAGAAGAAATATGAGACGTTCCCCAGCAGCCTAGGCTCATACAGCGTAACTAAGGTAGGATTCAGGGTTACCTGATCCAGTCATAACTATAAGATTTAGCAAAAAGGAAAGTTATAAGCCCAATTTTTCCTAAATCCAAAGTGGGAGCTAGTTTCACAGAAAAGATCACTGAAGGACCCCAAAACCTCTCTCAGCATCATGGTGCAAGTGGGGAAACATCTGTGTTTGTCAGGGGCTGGGTCTGTTTCTTTTGATCTCTTTTGTTGTATTTTGAAGATGATGTGAAGTTCCAAGATTATTATTTAGTTTGAATGATGTTTAGTCTAGGTTATGTTTCACCCAGACCTTCTCTGGTAGTTGTTTCATGCGTGTTTCATGTTATCAAGCCTGTGTTGTCTTGTGTATGTCGCTCAGTGTTCCCTGTTTTATTTTGAAAGTCTTGTGTTCCTTTGTTCAGTGTGTTTAGTTTTACTCTTCCCCTATGACACCATTATGTTTATTTGTGTCAGCTGTGTCCCCATGTGTTTCCCTGATCACCTCCTCTGTATTTAGTCTGTGTTCCATTCAGTCTTTGTCGGGTTGTTTGTGTGTGTTCATGCTGAATCAGTTCAAGTCACAGAGTTTTTGCTACGGTTCAGGTTCATGTTCATGTCTCGTGTCTAGTGGTTTTCATAGTCATAGTTTTTCCCAGTTTAGGTTAGATTTTAGTTTGGCCTTGTTTCACCACGCCTTATATTTCTGTTTTTGTATCATCCACAATAAGGGCTCGCTTTTTGTTTAAAAACCAGTTCTTCCGTGTCTGCGTTTCCTGCCGTGACAGTATTAATCAGATCAGCAATAAGTGGATGTTGTTAGGTTTGTCCAGTCATACTCAAACAAAGATGAACACCTTTAGGCAAAAGGTATAGTTTTTGAAATGTACCTTCACTTTTTTTTTTAATTTTACTTTGGCTTGACATGTTGGATAAACCAAAGATTTAAAACACCTATTGTGTCTGCATCTTTTCACAGGTCAACAAGTTTTTTCACTCTAAACACGAATAACACCATAGGTTGCATCTCTTCCTCTTCGACCTGCTACAAGTGCCTGCACTCGCCCTAACAAGCTACCTGTTGCCTCGTCTAATTCTGAAAAGCACCGTCCTAATAGCCTCAACATGAGCCACATGACCATTGGCATGATAACCACCACTTAACAGTAACTCTAGCGCTGACACTGGCTGTCTATGCAAACGACATGTATAACACTGATTGTCACAACCTTAATGGAACTGTGTGGCAGCCATGTTGGGGCTCGGCAGCGAATATCAACCTGCTATTCGCTGCCAATCCCTGTTAATTGTACAGGGAGCACTTTAATAAGCCCACAGGATGTCAGCCAAGTCGGTTATCATATGGATAATGTTCTCTGCATCCGCGTCTCTGTCATGGCTGTCAGTGCAAAAAAATTAGCATGACTGAGGCACTTAGACTAGTGGGCTATCACCCATACTGATGTAAATTCTAACTGTAGTACTTTACATTTATGGAAGAATTAATGATCGCTCAGCATCCATTATCTCTCTCTGTCTCTTTTTGGCTGTGACTCCTTCCTCACAAGCTTCTTTTATTCTCCATCTTTCTTACTTGTGTACCTGTCTGCCCTTTTCTTCTGTCCATTTTAATTATGTGTAATCATTGATTTTGTGCAGCTTTGCCATTATATTGTGATTACAGGGCCTGCAGTTGTCAGTCTCTCTCTCTCTCTCTCTCTCTCACTCACTCACACACACAAACACATTGTAGTGGAGCCCTAATGAAGTGTCAGCAGTCTGCTTGCAATGGAACCCAAACAAATGAAAAGCGCACACACACACACACACACACACACACACACAC
>VUQR01000083.1:56120-68932 GCA_015108515.1 Hemichromis elongatus | reverse complement strand
ACCGGATTAGTGCTTCTGAAGCAGCCCTTACAGACAGTCAGCAGAGAGAACCCCTGACTACATGTTATCCATCAGCTGCATTCATATCAATCTGCCTAGGGGAAAAGCCCTTCAGGTTTACCAATCTTGAGAGGATTAACCCTTAGCAAATAAGAAACTACATTACCTCAGATACCAGTTAACTAATGTTTAGCTCTGTAATGTGGCGCAGGAAGTGCGAGACATTTATAGTTTGAAATCTAAAGAGTCAAATTTAGAAGGCACCCACTGCAGGACTACTTTTGTAGAGTAAGCATCTCAGTAGTAGCGAGACATTTTAGGTGGATCTTGGTTAGCAAACATTCCTTAAACACCCATTGTCTTTTTATTGAATGCTAACCCAGCCTGTGTGTGTGTGTTTTGATAAGGCCTCCAGCACCATCTGATCTTGGACAGGGACCAAATGCCAATCCACTGAGAAAGGATTAAAACAGGAATCTTTCACCTCACCTAAGTAGGTGTGAATTGCTGGTTGGAGTCATGGGGAACCAGCTGACTGATATCGCTCCCAGCACGCCGTTCCTGCCAAGCTTCCAGTGTCTACACGTGGTCGTCATTGGCCTCGACTCGGCCGGAAAAACCTCTCTGCTCTACAGGCTCAAACTCAAGGAGTTTGTCAAAACAATCCCAACTAAGGGCTTCAACACAGAGAAGATCAAAGTGGCAGTCGGGGCATCTCGTGGAATAAACTTCCAGATTTGGGATGTGGGTGGGCAGGACAAGCTGCGCCCGCTCTGGAAGTCCTACACTCGCAGGACAGACGGGATGGTGTTTGTGGTGGACTCCACCGAGCTGGAGCGAATGGAGGAGGCCAAAGTGGAGCTCCATAAGATCACGCGCACGTCAGAGAATCAGGGAGTCCCGGTGCTAATTCTTGCCAACAAACAGGACCTGGACTCGGCCTTGTCTGTGAGCGAGGTGGAGAAGCTGCTCTCTGTTCATGAACTGAGCATGAACACGCTGTACCACATGCAGAGCTGCAGCGCTGTGGACGGTCAGGGGCTCCAGCTGGGCTTGGAGAAACTCTATGAGATGATCGTGAAGAGGAAGAAGATGGTGAAGCACAACAGGAACAGGAGGAGATGAACTACCGGTTCACATTGTGGACTTTTAACACAAGACAATTACACAATGCTGAGATGCTTCCAGGTCTAATGGACCTCTTTAATAGGAAAGCAATTTGTGCCAACAAAACAACAATTACACACGGCCTTAGGGTCAGGAGAAATGGATTTGCTCATAATAACTGAAACAGTATTGATATTTTTTGTTCTGCAATTGTGCAGCTGTCCTTTGAGAGCTTATAGATTTAAGGAAACCTTGATAGCAGTTAGTCCTCACTAAGTGCTTTGTTTTAAAGAAGACTTCTGAGGAGACACTTGCCTGTTCACTTTAGGACTCATATAGGGCCACATTCCCATTTGATGAGGAAGATTTAATTTAATTAACATTCTTATATTCCTCAAAAGGCTTGCACAGATTCTGTACCACTAAAATGCTGTTTTCCTCCACAATGTACTGACCTTTTCTCAAAATATTTATTCAGTGTATCTGTATTTGTACTGGACTTTTTTGTAAATGAACAGCGTCCAGCGCTCACTTAGCACCAATGATATTTAGTTTCATTCCTAACAGATCCTAAGTGCATTCCCTTCATAGACGCAAATATATACAAATTTAGTTACCACTGTATAATTATAGTGTTTTTACGAATTGTAATTTTTTTGTAAACTGAAGACTTAATAAACTTAGCACTGTACAGAACACACATTGCTATCTTTGCATTTTGAAGGTAGTTGATAGGAATGACCGAGCAGTTACAATTTTTGGATCGCATGGCACGCATGATCTCTCAGCTCTACATTCATCTCGATATTTAGATTTTCTGGCCACCTCTGCAGTGTCGTTTGAACATCATCCGTAGCGAGTGAATTTAATGTCCAAGTGGATTCAGTAACCAAATGAAAATATTGCAGGTAACCTCGAAAACCACTCGGTGAAAACACATTTTATTGTAACGAGTTGTTAATTAGATAAGCTAATATTATTCATGGACAGCAACACAATCATTATTTGGCGTGACCGGCGTGTCCGACAGACAAGCATGCTTTGTTAGCTTATAATTAAACTGCAGCCATGACTGTTGATGCATTTGTATGTATGAAAAATAAGTATTGCTGACGTTTGCGCAACTTGGGAAACACTTTGGATGTGTTTGGGAAAGAGGGCGGGAAGCCTTGATAAAGTTGTAGCCCCGGGGGCCCGTGGTATTTTAATATGCCTCTGCTACCTGCTGAGCACCAAACAGCATTAAGCATCTAAAGAAACATATTTCCCTCAGGATTTGGCAGACGCAGCTGAAAGACAGTGAATATTAGATTTCCTTTCTTGACACACACAAAAGAGAAAATGCATCAACCAATGCACACTGATGCCAGAATAATTAATTTGCCAGAAATCTGCACTAGTGCCCCGAAATCCATTATCAAAAAGGCTTTTGTTAGTATTGCTTTACGGCAAATATTTGCTACCTTAACAGATCTTTTACCAAAATAGGAGGGGAAGGATCTCCTCCTCTTCCCCTCCCCCACACAAGGCCAAACAATCCGTTTAGTTTGATTTCCACCTACTGCTGACAGTGTAATTGCATCAATTAGCGGTGAGACGGCTCAGAGGTGAGCTGGTTGAGTTGTGCTGTTGATTTTGTGGTCATGTGGGGCTGAATCACCTGAGGCCATCTGTACAGCAGATGCTTCGTCGCACTCTTCTGCTGGAAGTCAAAACAGAATAAAGTGGATTGTAGCCATCTCGTCTTACTAATTTTAATGTTAGTGTCACGTTTATGTGTTTAGTGACCCTGAGATGAAATAAAACCACCGGAGCTGCGTAAATGCCCCTCGAAGAATGGCAAAAGATATCTGGCAACGTGAATGGAGTCAAAGGAGATGTAAGTTTCTTGACTCTTGCTCCTAACAATATCACAAACCTGTTTTCATAAATCCAGGAGATGAATAAGAAAAACACAGAGACCTTTTCTTTTATTTAAATTTCACTATACTGGCATTTTAAGTTTTCACCCGCTGCTTCTGATGTGTCGTCTAACTGTTCATCATTACTGTAGCAAATATCAAAACTTTCTAGACTCCATGTTGTGAAAGCTCAGTATCACTATTTCGGCCAATGCAACCGATCCAAAAAATACCAAGTTTATATAAGAGGGTGGAGTGCTGAGTTTCCAGCTCACTTGGATGGTTAGTACGACAGGGCATTCCACATTATTGGTCAGATAATCTATTAAAAATGCCTCATGAGGCACCAACAGCACAAATTCAGTGAAGAAAGTCACTTTAATATCTAAAAATAGTGGAAGGAAGGCTCGATTGGCTCTGTCTGCCTGTGTCAGGAGTCAGGACAGCTGCCAATTAAAGCAGTCACACCAATAACAATAGTGTGCAGGTGGACGAGTTAAAAAAACTATCAGTTCTTATCCAAAAACATACCTTACACAAGCTATAAACATACTTTATAATACTTTATAGTAGGCCTCTTGAGCTAGGGAGTCTACAGGGTTTGACTCTCATTTGCAGCCAGCCTTCGGTGGCCAATAGTGGAAAAAAGTTTTTGGCTCTTCAGAGCCGGCTTCATTTTCCCACTTGGTGTTAATCCTCTCTTAAGTTGCCATTGAGCTATGCGTGGGTGTGCCCCTGGCCTGTATTTGTCTTGCCTGACATCATGAGATAATGACTTGTTACCTATTCGCGTGCCGCCCGCTGAGTGTTCCTAAACGCTCAATGTCAAGCTGCACTTGCGTGCACTTAAGCACGTGCATGTACATTATGACAAGTAACCGGCGCACCCACACAAGCACACATGCGCATCTTGACTTGTGCGACCTCACCGTCCCTATTATTCAAAACGGTGAGCTCATTAAAAGTTTCAAGGATGTGTTGCAGCATCATCCTGACACAGCAGCTGGTCCCTGAATAAATTTGCATTATAATGTGGTGTTTTCAACAGCTGAGACACATTTTGGGCATTTGGAGACATCAGTTAGCCAATGAAAAACAAAAAGTATGTGGCTGAGCTTATCTTCCCAGATGAGCCATACCGTGAGGCTATGGAAAACTGTTGTTGAAGCTAGGTTAGGAAGACAGGTGACAATCAGTAGGCAGCAGTATGGCTTCATGCCATAAAAGAGCAGATGGAGAAGTTTAGAGAAGGTTATGCGGAGTTGCACTGTGTCTTTGTGGATCTAGAGAAAGCATATGACAGGCGCGGTACTGCAGGACATCAGGAATGGCAGAGCTGTATGTGAGGGTCATGCAGGACTGCAAGACAGTGGTAAGGTGTGGGGTGGGAGTGACAGATGAGTTCAAGGTCGGGATAGGATTACATCAAGGATTGGCTTTGAGCCCCTTGTTGTTTGCATTGGTGTTGGACAGGTTGACAGATTAGGTCAGGCAAGAGTCTCCATGGACTATGATGTTTTAGATGACATCTGTAGTGAGAGTAGGGAGCAGGTGGAAGAGAGCCTGGGGAGGTGGAGGTATACATGGGAGAGTAGAGAAATGAAAGTGAGAAGAAAAAAAGACAGAATACATAATGTGTATGAGTGAAAGGGAGGCGAGGGTAATAGTAATATATGTAGAGTAGAGCTGGCGAAGGGAGATGAGCTTAAATACCGGATAGTCCACAAATAAGGTGAAGAAGGGAGCCCAGTCAGGGTGAAATGGGTGGAGATGAGTGTCAGTGGTGATGTGTGACAGAAGGATAGCAGAAAGAGTGAAACAGGAGGTTTACAAGATCGCAGTGAGATCTGCTGTGATGTGTGCTTTGGAGATGGTTTGGAGATGTAGGGAAGGAGGACATGCAGAGGACTGGTGTGACAGAGGATGCTAGGGGGTAAGGATAGGTGAAGGATGACGGTGACCAGTTGAACACAAAAGAAGAAAAACAGAAGAAAACTATAACTCCAGTAAGGCACAATGCTGTCGTGCCCACAGTCTCCTGCACAACCTGACTGACTTCCATCCAGCGGTGGAAAAACCCAAGGGAGCTGCATGTGCATTGTCTTTGTTGCACAGCCGTTTTCTCTTGCATGTTTCTGTCACATGCTGTGCAGACTCCTTGTTACTCTCTGCCTTGCCTCCCCCTTTCTAGGGCATCCTGGTGGCTGACAAGAAACACACAAGAGAGGGAAGCCTCGGGATTATGTGTCAGGGTTTAATCTCGCATAGGCAGGTGTAGCCCTGGAACGGTGTGACATAAATCAGAGACAGGCACACCACTGAGCTTTGAAAACAATAAGCAAAGCCACAAATAGCAAATTCTTTCTGTTCTCCTTAAAGTTCACAATAGAATGACTGTGAGGAGGCACAATCTTTAAAAATATAAGCCAGAATATGTTGGGTCTGTGAACGAGGACAGGCATGGCAGTGGCGTGAACAGATAGATGACTATGCTAACATACTTGATGAATATCCTCAGTTATTAAAACTGATAGACTGGAATAATATATGTAGCAGTCTACAGAACTGTGAATGAATCTGTAATGGCTAAATTCAAATGAAATTTGCTGGATCTAAAATTGTTGTAAAACTGCATGCATGCTGATGTACAGGCTTTTTAAAACTTATTGAGGGGAAAGTCACCAAAACTTAAAAGCAGATGTAGCTGAATTTGTCTTATGGTCACGTCCCACTAACTGGTAAAACTAAAATTAGAGGCTTGATAATAACCATGTGGATTGAATCCACGGGAGCTGCTAAGAGCATACGTGATCGTTGTAAAACCCAAACCAACATAGTCTCAGTGTCCTTTTTATTTTTAAAGTTATTTAAAGTATTATTATCTTCATGTGCGCTTTGTTTCTGTGTTTTCCCCTCCTTTTTCAGCTCTTTTGAGGAGTTTCTTGTTTTTAAGAGTTGTGCATCTTCAGTGTTTTTACATCCTTCAGTTCCCCGCCCTCATTAATCTCACCTGTGTCCAATCAGTCCCTTTAGTCTTCTCTTTCTTGTCAGTTATCAGTTCATTTGAACTTCTGTTTGACCTGCTTGTGCTTTGTTAGGTGCTGGTTTTTCTAGTTATCTTTACATTAGCAGGTTTTAATACAAACTCAGCTTCTGTTAGTTAACCTGTCTGTGGCATTTGCTGTAGCTCATCTTTGCTGTGGATCAAGAAGCCAAGAAACAGAGGGGTGCATTATTAACGCCTGCTAGCACATTTGCCCCCACCCCGACAAGACTGTCCTATGTTGGTAATAATTTTAATAAATGTTAGCACAAGACAGAGGAAAAAAAGCCCTACAGTGAGCTGAAGCATTAACTTGTTATTTATTCTTGCATATACAATTTTCATCACTCGTGTTGTGTCACTTTGTATGTCCCTCATGATTTCCCGTCACCTCCCCTCTGCTGTGCCCCTGCACACGCAGATGCCCTCACACCCACAGACAGAAGCTTATATTTTTAGTGGTTGTCCTATGGCCACCCACATAACAATATTCTGGAAACACCAGGTTTTTTGCTGTTTCCTGTATTTAGGTGTGCTATAAGTAGATTATCTGCTGAGGACATTTTTTTTAAAACAACTTGTTAAGCTTTACCTTACTGACACCGCTAACACCTGCTCTAAAGTCACTGCAGCACAAACTGCATTGCATACTCACTGATATTTGCATGCATGCAGTTGGTGATGCAGAAAAATGCTTTTGTACTCCTGGAATTACAGCCACTAAAAGACAGAGTAGAAAATATTTTTTTACCAACAACATCTATCTTTAAAATTATGATTTCACTTTGTTCTGGAAACAAACTAAAATGATTTCCTCCTGTTAGGCTAATAAGAAGATACGAATATGCCAAGTTTCAGACCTCTTACTTGCAGCTGTCACGTTAGAGACAGAAAACAGCACTGAGATCACACTTAGTGGGAAATATCTGAATTTAAATTGATATATTTATTTTCCTGCTCGGTGCACTTGTGATGATTGAATCACAGGATTAGCAATTTTCTGCAATATTACCCATTTGTCTTCTTTGCAGCCACAGTGTTGCATTTTAATGGTATATTTTTGTTCTGCATCAGTCTTTATCAGTGGGCGGTGCTCGGTTGATCCATTTTGTACAGAAGAAGAATCAAATAATGCTTCAAATGTTCCCTTTTCGTGTGAGCACACTCAGAAATTGAAGAAGAAAGCCTGAGTTAACAAAGTGATAGCTGATGTCTCTTTGAGGTTTTGTCAGCTGGCTAATGCAAAGAAAGTCGAGCTATGTTGAACTTTCTCCACAGTACACCTTGTTTGTTATTCGTTCGACACAAGCTAGCACAGTGATCTGCAGCGCACAGAGAACATGACACCAAAAACTCTGAGCATGCTAACCCATTAATCCTGTTTCAGAGTACACCCTTTACTTGGAGTTTATTTGCTTTATGTCTTATGTCAATATACATAGGGTCTAAATATTCGTCTATTTGCGCAACTAAATGTTGTAAATTAATCAGTCCTCCGCTTTCCCTTTAGCCTTAGTGAGAACCAAAGCATTGCACTGACTGCTGAACTCACAGCTTGCATGACTAAATACAGAAACATGGAAAGCAAATTTCCATGAGTAAACTGGTGGATGTACGTAATCAGCCAACAGCATCAGTCATAAAACTTGCAAAAAAAACCAAAACACAACACATCCCCATAAATAACAACAGACACGTAATGCTCTGCTACAGTCTCTTTATAGCCCCTTTGATGAAAAGCAGCAGGGTGCTGGGCACAAATCCAACGGTCTTAACATGTCCAACCAGGCCCTATAGACGTAATTTTCTCTCACCATGGCAACCCAAAGTCAGCAGTCACTAAAGGGTGACCCGAGAGGGCAGCGGTGGGGGTCAAATTGCTTTTGTGGCTGGATGTCCAATCCAGCTGGGGTTACCGAGGGGGCAGGGAGATTAGAAAAAGAAGCTCGGATCAATAGATGAATCCTGAGATCATTGCTTCATACTGTCTATTTCTATGTCGCTTTCTTCTCTGGTGCTTTCTTCTAACTTTACCTCTCTCTGTATCTGAATTTACTCAGCATCAGTTTTAAAGTAGTCAATAATCTCAGCTTTGTTTCCTCTTTCACGCTCCTCTGCTCTGTATTTGCCAGTATTGATATCAATCACTATTGAAAATATCTTAAATTTCACTGCAACAGTGGCCTTTCAAGGAGATCGACCTCGGTGACATTGCTGGGGCTGCAGGGGGAGGCTGGTGCAGAGGAGAGCCGGTTGTTTGTACAGGACACGGTGCAGAGTGAAGGCCTTTTGAGAGTTCAAAAGGAACCGTGTTTGTGGGAGGGCTGGATTAGCTGCTTCAGCTTTTATTCCTGAAAGGTCGTAAAGCTGCCATTGGCCCCCTTTAGAGTCAAGCCTGTAGGCTGAATGGACGGGATGGGATTGCAAAGGAAACTAAAGCCTGAAATCTTCTGCGCTTGGGGCTATAAATGAAGAAATAATTATCATCAAGGCTATATTTCTTGGTCGTGAATAAGACAATGCGACCACGGGAAGGGGTCCTGTGTTTGTGCCGCAACGCTTTTATCTGTCAGCTGGACCTTTACGAAAACATGTGGTTCAAATCATTGCTTTTATTTCTCCATCGCTATCAGCTAAAAGCACAGAAATCAATTTATTGTGAATAAGCAGTATCACATCAGGGGTCAGGGAGCATTTATTAATGCTTATATGTGCTCTTCTTTCCCAGCAGGCTCAGAGCGAAGGATGATTTATTGCTCAGGGGAGCCGTGATGGAAATAATGGACCACGTATTTACTGCGAGTTAAACTTCATGGCCAAACTTTTCTATAACTTGTTCAGCTGCAGGACTGATATAAGAATGACTTCATGGATGATTTCATGCCTCCACACAGAGTCTCAGAGGGTCAATTGCTTTTCAAGAACAGGCTCTCCAGACTCACGGAGTGTTTCATTAAAAGAAGATGTGGCAAATCGCACGGCTGTTGTATTTGTTCATTGTTTTTACACATGCTTGATTAAAGCTCAGTAGCGCAGCTTTTAAGATATATTTTTCTTTTGTCTTAATGTGGCTGCAGTTAATCCCGTCTAGGTTCCTCACTCTGCCACCCTGGGTCTACCCCTGATCCCACACTGGGATTATCCAAAGACCCATCTGGCACATGCCAGCTAGCGGGGTGTACATGAACAGTACCCAGGCTGACTGTTCCTGCTTTTTAAGAGCAGACAGACCTCTGAGCTGTAACCCAGACTCTTGTGGAACAAACACGCTGCGATGATCAAAGCTGGCTGTTTGTGTCACGCTGGTAGTGGGCGGATCTGGGAATGTGCTGACACGAGATTTCTGTCGCTTGATTTAGGGTAATGGAATGATCTAATGTGAGAGAAGAGGCAAATAAAATTGTCACTATTAAATATGTACACAGAGATCCAAGTGGTGACTCAGTGCAGCTGACTGATGAGCAGTGAGAGCTGTGAAAAACCGCTGTGAAAATATAAGAAATTTACAAGTAATGTACTATTTTTGTTTTTAAATACAGTTCGTACGAGAAAGCTGGTGTACACTGGATCTAAATATAACCAGTGACTGATATTTTATAAGCTTCTATTAGATTATTCTATAAATAATCATACGAACTCACATGGATGAAAATGTTCATATGAGAAAAAGTGAGTTTTGGACCTCCTTTATATGGTTACCACCTCTGATTCCCAATTTAAAGTCTCTTTTACCCAAGTGTCCTGGATAAAGAAAGGCAGCATTAACCTAACTGTCCCTTAATAATAATAATAATAATAACAATAATCAGAAGAACTATTACTGATCTTATAGTTTGGCTGTAGCAGAAAAAAAAAGATATTAAAAAAGCTCGACACCAGACAGAAAATAAATACATTTAGACCTGCTGGTAAATATAGCACAGCTGATATTTCCATCGGAGCTAAAAGAAGGTAAATACAGCGCCCCGGTCAATGGAAACACGACTCCACGTGAATCATTGTGTTGGATTATAGCTGCTAGATGTGCAAACAAACAGCATTTACTGCAGCTGATCTGTGCTGCTGCTGCAATGAGGTTAACGGCCCTTCGTTGACTTAGCCAGCCTCAGTGTACAATACCGAAGCAGATGTTACTATTTTCCAGCTTCGAGACAGAATAAAACTAGTATGAAGATGGTTTCTTACTACAACTTTAACTATCCGGGTTGGTGACCTCCTACATTTAAATTTAGACAGTTTTACCGCTTGGTGTGTTAAATCCTAAGATTAACAACGAATCTTTTGTTCATTGTGTTTTTTAAGTTCTTTATGGATTTTTATTGCAATTTCACTTCCACTCCCTGTTTGACTTTGGTCATTGCTTTCTTGGTTGCTCCTTGTACTTCCTGTTGTTTTTCACTTGATTCCTTGATTGTTTCCGCCTGTGTTGCATCTTCCCTCGTTTGTGACTGTGTGTCCTAATTGTCTTCAACTGTGTCTCCTTGTTCAGTACTCTCCTTGTGTATTTACAGTTCTCGTCAGAGAACCTAATACATGTAATGTTTGAATTTCTTAATGTTTGGTTCTTTCTGAGCATTTGTTACCTTTTAAAATCTCCTCTCCTGTCCTTTGTTTTGCTGTGTCTGAAAACAAAGTTATCAAATATTAATCAAACAGGTAAATACGTGACTCGGTACCTTTAGCTAGCAGACAGACTTACTCTTTTTAAAAATAAAACGTTACATTGTAAATGCTTTTATATTTTTTATCTGGAGAATAACAACCAAGGGAAGAAATTTATCTCATCTAACTCATATTAAAGGGAGCTTGTACTTTGTAAAACCACAGCTGTGTCAGAAAGGATGACTCACTCCACTACAAACACAAACTGTATCTTTGAGGTCATGCTCTCTCTCCCCATGTGGGCTTTGTTGACCGTGTGTCCTCTCCGGGAGATCAAAATCAGAGCTCCATCAAGTGTGGGGACCCCGATGCCACGTTGGCTCTCTCTGTGATGCAGGAGCAAGAGCAGCTCGGGCTTTCGTTCAGAGCACGTGGGAGTGAAGCTACACGTGAACTGTGGGACTCATGGCAAAGCAAAAATGAACCTGCTGGGTTGGTAAAGCTTTTTTGTTCCTCTCTCTCTCTGTTTGTGATGAGAAAACACGATTATAACACAAGGACTGGTAGGTAGTATGTCTGTTTCTAACCTCTCAGTGCTTCCTTTTCCTTTTTCAAATAAAATATTTAATAATATTTAAAATTTTACAAATGCCTGCCCCCAAACAAAATCTATCTGCATTTCAGATGTGGAGAAAATATTAATCTCCCATCAGGAGATCGCACTGCTCAGTCTGAACTCAGGGTCGACTTATGTGCTTGTTCTAATTAATTATAATAACTCTGGTGATTTCTTAATTTTTCCTTTAATGCCAAAAAGTCATTAACGGATCAAAATTTCACTTTTTCTAGAAGTTATTTTAGTTATTTTATCATCCTTCTATCGAGCTGCAAATCCATGGAGGGTAGCTAGGATACAACAGTTTCTGCCACATGTAAATGTTGTCTTTGCTCGCTGCACACAGTCGTTAACTGGTGGGGATGAAAGGGCTGAATCTCTTTTGGTTTTTGGTTTTTTTAATGCAGTGTGTGTCCTACTGTGGTGTTTTTACCTTCACCATATAAAAGAGGTGTGGCACACATCTGGAATATACAAACTATGGTGGGAAGAGGACGCTTCATGAAGTTTTATAGTTTAGATCAGAATTCGTGTTTGTGTCTGACCAAAAAACAAATTGCACTATGCTGTGAATAAGCTTAGAAGTTGTCTAAATATAAAAAGATTATACATTCATAAAATAATAAAATGAGAGCCTACAAAAAAAACATTTTAAAATGCTGTCAATCATCCTTTGTAAGCGGCACTACCTAAATAAATTAGGCTCAAAGGTAAATATTTCTAATTTGTTTAAATCCTTGTTTTCTCAAGCCTCTGTCCTTGCAGCACTTCCCTTCCTTGCATCTCTGGAGAAACAGACTAAGCTGTACAGAGGGGAAATGAAAGAGGGAGGGGAGGATAGTCATGTTTCCTTTTGTCCTTGTTGTCATCATTTCCTCTCCAATCAGCTCCTTGTCCTCATCCCTAGCATCTACCTGCTTCCTAATCAGTTTTTGCAATGAAAGAACTATCTTTAAATCAAATTAAGTTTAAATATACTATGTGTATATACTGTGTAAACTTGTAAAAATCTAGTAATGATACGACACATTCTAGTTATGTGTACAGTGGGCTAAAAAATGTACTGTGATGAGAAGAACCCAGGAATCTTGACCAAAGTTGTGAGGGTGAATCCATGCGCATCAGATCTGGTATTTGGGGCTTGAGGCACCCATCGTGGCCTTTTGTTCATCCCAACCATGCTGTGGTCTTCCACAAGCTATCTCAGCATTCCTTTTGTTGCTTTTTGTGTGTGTTATTCTTTCAAAGATTTCCCCATTTGAGGGTCTCAAGTTGGCCAGAATCTCAGGTCACTGCTTCATGGTTGGGTAAAGCAATAAAATCCCCATTTTCCACTAGCCATAACTACATGGGATAAACCAGCTATCGGTGCTGATATGTGGTCACTGAATCGCAACGCATAAAACTGGAATGAAATTTCTTTCTGATGCACAAAAAAGCAGCTGGTCATAAAATGATGGAGCACATTTGTTCATCTTTTGGCCAGACCTGCACTCCCCCCCCCCCCCCCCCCCCCCCCCCCCCCCCCCCCCGCAACCACCTC
>VUQR01000083.1:39357-55927 GCA_015108515.1 Hemichromis elongatus | reverse complement strand
TTTTTTTTTTGCGCCCCCACCCCCCCCCCCCCCCCCCCCCCTCAGCTGGGGCCCTAGATTATAATACATTGTGGGAAAATAATGACTTCAAAGACTCTAAAACACAAGATTGATGTAACTCTGTAGCTCATATTTATTTCTCATGAAGGCTCTATTAATAGTATCGTTAGAAGACAAGAGGAAAGAATCAAGATAAATGAATTTCTTACTAAACGCCAAATAAAAAATTGGTACAAATGGCACATTTAGTACTGTAAAAAGCAGCTGGCTTAGCACTAAAAACTTGGGGAAAAATTTGGTTTCTATGTCATTAATACCAATAGTAAATATAAAAAGGTAATAACCACATTATACAAAGTGCACCTCACAGATTGTTGATCAAGTCATCGTGGTAAACTTGCTCAGTTTACCTTTTGCCAGTCTGTGTGACTGAAATAAGAAACAGGAAGAGCAGTTTAGATAATAACTTGCCTGTTTTAGACTTGGGAAAAGTTGAAGGAGAACTCTTAAAAAAGAAAATCGGTTTATTAATTCCTGACAATGCTTCATTAAGAATCCTTGCCTTGTAAAACTTCCAACCTGTTGATCTTCTACTCGAGCGTCCTGCCTGTGAGTTCTTGTGCCAAGCCTTATCACTAATGTAAATAGTGATATGAATGAAATATCTCATTACGCTTAAAATAAGACACATTTAGCTACAAAGTGGCATTTCAGTGAGAAGATATTTTTTGCTTGAAATAAGTGCAAACATCTGCCAATGGAACAAGTAAAAGATTTTCCAGTTTTAAGATGCACTGTCTAAAAACAAGTTCATATATGTCACTGAAATTCTACTTTGTAGCTAAATGTGTCTTATTTTAAGGTGATGAGATATTTCATCAACAAGAAAGAAATAAAATAAATATACTTGGTAAGATTTTGAACTTTTGCAGTGAATGGCCTCCCAGTATTAGTCTAGAATACAATTAATTTCTATCCAATCCCATGCTGTAACTCGCTCTGCCCAGTTACTTTCCACCATCTCTCCTTTTTCATGAACTGTGTCTACCCTTTGTAACCCAGTGACTGCACAGGTGTAGCTACTTTTGTTCATCTGGGAGACATAGGTAGGACTAAAAACATGTACGGTATAAAACAACAAATCTATTAACTAAAACACACCGAGTAAAAATACTAAAATGACTTTGACCTCATGACAAATGTAGCTAGCTGTGTTCTCAGTTATGTTTTTTGTCCTATGATAGGTTGCTAATCCTTTGCAACATTATCGTTGTTCCTAAGATGTAGACTGTAACTGTAATGTAGTCTACGTTCTCTCTCTTTCTGCTAAACCGCTGAACCTTTTTCCAAACTTTTTACTGTTTCACCTCTAAACCATTGCTAAAATTCAGCTGCCTGTATAGGCTTTAATGTTTGTGTACACCCATTATCCTGGGTGTTATAGCTACTGGTTCAGTTACATGTCCACGGACCCTCCTGTGTTTACAGGTACCACACACTGATACTTAAATCATCTTAGAAAGGCCTAAAACTGGGAGGGTTGCCAGGAGTCAAAGTGGAAGGAGACCATCAGGTCACAAATAGCCTTAATTCCTGTCTAGACAGGAGAGCTAATGGATGTTAACACCCTGCATATGCGGACCTACATGTACTGCCAAATGATCAAATAATTATGTGCAAGAAATCCAAGTAGGAAAAGCATACTTCAACTTTACTTAACCTGAGCTTACATATTAGACTTACACGTATAATTCTATCGCGTGTCGACCAGCTCTTTCTCTAACGGTAAATAAGCAAAGGACATGTTGTGTTGTGCATCCTGAGAAGTCATTAGCATCAGACAGCGGCCACAATTCTACCTTTCCTTATCTGTTTGAGCCATGCGTTGTTGATTAAAGCAGAGAAAGAACCGAGAGGTTGCACACTTTCCTTCATTATCCCTTTCCCCCCCAGTTGTTGTTTTTTTTCCCTCACATGGTGCAATGTGATTAAATACATACTGCTGGAACCATTTTTTTCTTACTCAATTGAGCAGCAGCTTTATTTCTTTATTTTCCAATGAGACCATGGTGCACTCTTGAAGCCATCATGCCATTTTCCCAAGGAGGGGAAGGGGACATCACCATTGTGCTTGCCTTTGTCTGCTGCCTGAGACACCCCCGCTTCCATCACTATAATAGAAGAGGAGAAGGAAATGGAAAGGCATTGTGTGGATGCTTTTTGGAATATGTCCCATGGCACACATTAAAATCACCCTAAATGGAGCATCCAATGATCTGTAACTGTGTGGAGGAGATTGACTTAAACAGCTTCCGCTGGCCCTCTTTCATTAGCAACTTATTAAACCTGAATGGAAACTTTGAGAGCACAACAGTAAGGAGAGGGGGGAAAAAAGCCTCAGGCTCTGGCTGAATGTGGCTAAATACCCTGTCATTCTGTCAAGAGCACACTCCAATTTTAGGGAAATGCAGAGGATTTGGGACTACAGCATGCCACTTGCCTTTACTTGAATATAGCAGTTATGTTAAGGCAGTAGGAGCCACAACTTGCAACTCCATTCATTATTCACCAGCTGTGTTTTAAAGCACACATGCTGGGACTCCACAGCAGGAAATCTGCAGAAAAATACACTTGGTATCTTCATATTTGTTAGGAATGAGCAGAATAAATGTAGTTATTTTACCAAGAGAAGAGAAAAAATCGATGTCTTGAAAAAAAAAAAAAATCCAGTATTGTTTTCCCAGAAGAAGACATAAAGTGCAAAAGCAATAGTTTCTCATCTGTGTCAACTGCAGCGTAAAAGCTTTCTGCTCAGCGTGCGTCATGGGACAAGAGCTCAGAAGGTGAAGCAGGACAACAGAGTATCACATTACCCGATGTGTTGCCTGGTGGTCTGTGCACAGGCCCGAGATGACACACGGTGCATATGTTACAGACTCTGCAATGCAGGAAGAGAGAAGGGAGGGGAGGATACAATAACAGGTGCACACGGACACCAATAACTTGCTTTCTGCAGTGTACAGTTGCCTAATAATAGGCAATCCCACACTGACAGAATTAAATGGATTTGAAAAATGCATGAGTAGCTCCGAGGTAGTTTTTTACGATCTGGAAGAGAGGCGTATATGTTCGGCTGATGACAAGCACGTGTTCTGATGATACTTACACGGAAAGATATAAATATTTAAGTTCCATTTATATATATTTAAAAAAAAAAAAAAGGTCAAAAAACCCTCCTACACATTTTTTATACTTTATGGAAATACTCATTCGAGGGCATCCAGTACTGCAGTTCTGTCAGTCTGTGTCCTTTGCCAGCTGTACTATGACACAACTGCACACTTACTGCACACTTACATAATCTACAGTGGAAGGATAATTTCTCAGGCAAGAAACCTTGGTTTGCACACTGTTTTGAGCTTTAGGCTTTAAACTTTGCTTTGCTTGATTTGTTGATTTGTTTTTCTTTTAATTTTTACATGCTGATTAGGTTGATGCACTGAAAATTGCTTGGTTAGGTTTAGGAAAAGACCTCGCATTAGGAAAAGTTATGCTTATATCCTGCATGCTGAATGTGTTACATGTAAGGTCAAGGGGTCCTTCGCATGTATCCATTTGATTCACTCCTTGAAAAATAGAGCCTGCTACCTGACATGCTCAGAATCAGGTAAGTATTTATTATAAGCTTTTATATATTCAATACTCTTCAGGGAAGAGCCTGCTATAAAAATTAAGTAACAATTAAGCCTTTTATATGACATAACTACTTTTTATCTGTTGCCTTTCTCAATATACAACCTTGAAAAATCATCTAAAATGCACTTTTCAAAGTTTTTTCCAGCAAATCATGAGAAAAAGATAAAATACCCTCGGTACCCATGCTTGTTTCAAACATTAGTCGAAATGAGCCACCCCCCTAAAAGGACATGAAAGCTAAGCACCTGTGTCACAGTAGGCTAGTCCATCCCCACTCGGATGTTTAACCTTTCACAGTGACCCCCTTCAAAGTCCACTGTGCCCTCCAGAGAGGGGATAAAAGTGATATGCCAGACGGAAGTGGCCACCCATCACTGTAAATAAAAGATGAACGTAGGCGCAGTTACATCACACACTAAGCAGTAGAGTCCAGCTGTGAAATCTTGATTCTAAGCGTTTTTGTCATCGCTTGTTATGAAACCGGACGTGATGAATGAGGCTCAGATGTGACTGAGAAACAAGGGGACACTGAAGGCTGACATGGTAGCAAAGTAGGCCCATCGTGACGCTTACCCTGATTTATTGTCCTTTTTGATTCTGATGGGAACCATCATTTAAAACACAAATATCGTGTTTTATTCATTAAGGCTCCGACCAGTTAAAAACATGTTTTGAAGAGTTGTTTTTTCATAGACTTTTATAGAGCCTGCTTTTGGGTTTCACACCCAAAAGCTTCATTCACCTTTAGAAACACCCCAAAGTAGTGAGAACTCGCTCAAAAGAGGGATTCATGAGATAAAAATGACACATTTGTGTATTTGTATCTATTACTGTTATTGGAGGATGATGTAAAATTTTCAGGTTATGAAATGTACCACGAGAAAACAAATATGGGGCTTAAGAGACTTGTGTCAAAGTGCAAACATCTCTGATTCGGTGAGTTTGTCCCCATCACCCGAAGCTGATGCTTAAGCCTGTTAATAACACTTGATGATTGATCAAGCTATTTGTGGACACTTTGCATAGAGAAATTAGACTCTGTATTTTTCCCCCCCACAAGGAGATACTTTTGCAATAAAAAATATTGATCTACAAGATCTGGGTCAAATGCTATGTGCACCAAACGAAATGTGAAATTTGCATTAACTATCAGAAGCAATTCAGCGCTCATGGGCACAATATGCAATATACTGTAAAAAACTAATAATTGTTGCAAGCACAAAACTCATTTATTAATAGTTTATAGTCTCTGAGTGAACTTCTGACTGAATTTAATACATTTTGTGCCAGCAGGAACACAACTGCGAATCCTGAGAGGCCCGCGGCTTATATCTTGCCTTCAGGCAGAAATCAGTGCTGCTCTGGGAACAACATGAGCATTCCAGCGTGCACTAAA
The DNA here is from genome assembly GCA_015108515.1 of Hemichromis elongatus. Lineage (NCBI taxonomy): Eukaryota > Metazoa > Chordata > Actinopteri > Cichliformes > Cichlidae > Hemichromis > Hemichromis elongatus. Next base: position 50,835 of record VUQR01000083.1, on the reverse strand, counting down.
AATCAAACATCAGTTTCATGTTTTCAACCCAGAAGTAGGTTGCTTCCTCTAATCTGCCCAGTAACAGTTAGGCCACGTGCATATGCATGTTAGCGCGTGTGCGTGGGTCTGTTGGTTGTGTGCAAGCATGTATTAGTGTGCATGTTTGCATGTGCAGCCAACAGTGAGTGGGCTGAGGGGAGTGGAGGAGGAGGAGGAAGAGTGGGAAGAGGAGGCCAGTGGTAAAAGCCTCAACAAAAAGCTAAAGATAGCTCGGTGCTTGCAGGCACTCAGTGAAGCTTAGCTTACTCTGTCAAGGTTACTCACACACACATGGGCGGCAGCAAGGCCCCGCGAGTGCAGGAGAGAACCACTTCACCGGTAACTGAGCATGTATGGGATTATTTACACTGGTGTCCATAACACAATACAGAGATGATCACATCAGGGTCAATCTGATGTCCTAAATCAATTTATATGATATAGGACATCAGATAAAACTTTAATATTTTGCAGTATGGAAATTAAACAAGCTATGACATCAAAAACTTCAATAACAGGACAGAATTTATATGGTACAAATAGCAAATGATACAAAAATAGTCTTCTTAATTTATCTTCCTAACACACTGCAGTCGTCACATGTCATGCTGCAAATCCCTGCATATTTAAACTGGACCAATTATGCTAATTTCAAGCTTGATAATTTTACACTGCTGTAGCTTTGCATGACTCACAGTTCAGAATAATCCTGATTTATCTTACTGGGCCTTGCTGCAGGGCCTCGGTTCATAAGAAACAAGCCAAGCCAACTTTCTTCTTGGCTGCCCTTCGCAAACAGAAGTTGGAGCTCTGTGCCTGAGATGAGGATAAGATGTCAAAACACTACCGCTACACAAGGTCACGATTCAGTGCTCCCTCCTTCCCTCTTCTCTTTAATTAGTTTTTAATTGTCTACATAGAGTAAGCAACCTCGTGTCATTGCACGTGAAATCACCTTGACTGCATAATATTTTCCCCTCTATATCGTGGAAACGATAGAAGAACAGGACAACAGTGTCTGCAGCTGTCAGCGCGCCTGAAGTGATACCAAAACATTTCAAGTTCATGTTAAACCTGACATGAGATGCTCTGTAATTAATGTTTGCAGTGTCTGAGATTATCCAGGATGTTCAGCAGCCTGGAAACCAGACAAATCTAAGAAGTCGTGTTTCATTTGTTCTAGTAGATCGCGTCTGGGCGTGTTCTATTCAGACTCGACTTTACCGATCACATTTAAGTGTGTGACTCCATCGGCTGGTCAAATGCAACATTTGGTCTCCTTTATGCCTCCGCCCAGCTTCATAAAAGCAAGGTAAGATGAAGGCTAATGTAAAGACTAATGTATGGCATCTTAGTAAGATTTTGGCCATAATATGCAAGTAGAAAAGTTTCCAGGCTCCTCAGCACTGATTCTCTAAGTCTCTGCAAGACTACTGGAAGGATCAAATGCTGTATTTTGAAAGGTATTCCCTCATTTGGCGTGGTGACAAAGGTAGTACAGAGCACTGTGTTTCACTTTCTCCTGTGAGGTTCAATCAGTCAATATATGGTAATACTGAGTGAAGACCATAATAGATGATCCATACTCTTTTCATACTCATTGATAAGGGCTTTCTCATTTTTTATGTCTTATGAACTAAATGCACTCTCAGTTTCTTCTGAAACAAGTATGTTCGTTCATGAACTAAGTTTTTCCCCCTAGATATTTTCCATCTGCCATCTTAATACATTGTTGAATCAACATTTTTATAGCAGAGTTTGTAATCACTCATTTATTCTGATTTTTTTTCTCTCTCTAGAGTACATTCTGGTCACACACTCTTAGTGTTAAATGTGAGGATTAAGCAGCAAATTAGCCACAAACTACATCATCAGTGCTGGCAACCCATTGGTCTACTTCCCTTCGGCCACACATCAATTCGTCTAGACGGTGCTAGCCAGCTCACTAATAGCGCGTGGGTCTAAAGATAAAACTGAACTAATGGACGCTGTCCAAAAGACTGCTAATCACAGCCACGGGGTCAGTCAAAGTGATAGTTAAACCCTCTGTGGAGCTCCATTCAGCTGATTTCTCTGTGATCCTGACAATCGTAACAAACCAGCTTTCATTCCAAATGGGATAAAACGCTCCTCTACGAGGTCTTTAATCTTATCTCACCTGCCTCGTGGCACCTAAACATCAGTCGGCGCACGAATTGATCAGAGTAAGACAGGTGTGTTAGATCTTTTTGTTTCTTTCATCTTTTTCCATAAACGCTGTGAGTCTGACCCAGGAAACATCTGCAAACATGGGAAAATGAAAGACAAATACTGTTTCCAGTGAGCCTGATGCTATACAGGGACCTGCAGCATCACCAGCTTAAGCGAGTAAAATGTAGGGAATTCAGGGTTTGCGTCCGGTCCCAGCGACACTGCAGGAGATGTTGTGTATTACATGGAGTAATGGGAAAGCATTTATTAGGGAGGAGCTCAGATAGGTAGATGGGCATGTAGTAAAACGTGCATAGTATGTAACAATCATATATGCTGTTACAGCAGTGGATGTTCATATTAAACACGGATAGCCAAGGTTTCAATTCATGAAGTTGCGCAAAAAAAAACAAGATTTCAGGCTGCTCTGAAAAGCGTGACAAACATGGAAAAAAAATAGCAAATTGGGAAAGGGGGCAAACACTTTTTTCACACGCAGGATTATGTTAACTATGAGTCATCACAAGTCTGATGATAATAAGAAGGTGAAAACAAGCATAATAGGTCTCTAATCTCTAATAATTACAGAGTCTCTAATTCTGGTCTCAGTCCCGACTTATCATGGTTGGGTAAGGCCATCTTGAGTGCTTTATTGTACTGCAGAACACTGTGAAAAGTTTTGGTGGCTAAGCCTAACCAAACACTCAGCAAGTGCCAAGAAAAGGTGATTTATGCCACTTTCGCCTGTTCTTCCTCCATATAAGGACTTTATCTGTCTTTCATAAAGGAAACTGATCACCCCAGGAATGAGACAAGCGGTCTTTTCCTGACTGCACTGCAGTTACTGATCTTCTGAAAAGAGACATTTTACAGCAATCTTGATAGAGAAATGTTGGCATTCTTATCTGAGGAGATAACACACTTTAAGTCGAACCCACAGTTTGTGGTTTGATGTTGCTGGGAGAGAGACCAACTGTCTTAGTTATAATTACACGTCTAAAAAACATATGCTGTGAACTCGATACCAGGATCTCTTTCTGTGTAACACGATCTGAAAAGACGGCAAGCTGTGTTTGCTCCAAAATATAGTCTGTTATGTGTTTTGGCTCAGACATGGGTGTAACTCATGACTCTAATCTGACACAGTGACCATCTAAAAAGACAAGTTTATTGTGTATAATCTGTCTTTGGCAGAGCTAGATTACCAGCTGTGCAAAATGGAAACTGCCAACGGGCCCCATAAGCCTTGAGTTGACTCTATTTTTGTCAACAGAATTTGATTAATCCTGAAATTGCTGGAAATTTGCTCCAGTGAAGCACAAAATGAATTACAATCTCTGGTGCACTCTGGTTTCACAGAGGAGCTGAATTTGGTTAGTTTATTTGTTTTGGTTGGTTGTTGTTTCATTTTCTGTGTGTTTATCATGTAACTGACAAAACTTGAGAGACGTGCATTATTCCCTGACTGTAACCAGCAATTAAAATGAACAGTTATTAGCAGCCACAAACCTCCATCATTATTCTCTGGAGATCAAGACATCAAATCAGCCAGGTAGGAAACAGTATTAGGCGCGTCTCACCTGCGTACTATAGGTCAGATAAGTGGAATCAAAAACAACATTCGTTTTGTCATCGAGCCTCTAGAAGCCAAAAGGGAAGAAACTATTGACATTCACTTGCTCGGCCCACTTAAGATCAAAGTGGGCCGTATGTGGCCCATGATGTAAAATGAGTTTGACTTCCCTGGGCTAGAGGATTAGCAACAATCATTACAAGTATCTTTATGGAAAAGCAGCATTGAATATTGCTGGCGTTATAGAGTGCATAAAAACGATGTGTAATTCGAAAAACAAGACAACGAGCAGCCTCCATCTGTTGTATGAAGAAAAAAGAAATGATATACAGAAGAAAAAAAGGGAGGTTTTTTTGCAAATCAAATCCAGACAAACAAGTGAGTGTTCTTTAGACCAGCAGCCACAAAAGCCACCAGGCCTTGTATTCATGGATTTACATGTTCCCAGAAGGGCTACTATTATACATAAAAGGAATTCACTGGCTTAGATATAACATGACCCCGAGTGCTTACATAATATGAAAGGACAACCCTCTAATCTAACGTTATGTAAAAAAAAAACATGGGTGTGCACAAGGTCAGCAAATGAGTGACAAAACATCTCATGGGGACAGATTATTCACTGGTAAAGTCTTGATAATGCATACCGAGATTTATAGTACTTCACATGCGAAACTTGCTCAAACCGTATCCTAGACAAATTATACGGACATAGCTATCATGTTATTAGCTATTTGGTTCCAGTCTCTGGGTCTTAAGACACATCAGTAAATCAGTGACTTGTATAATAACTGTATGTGGAGAAAATGTGTGAATGCAAAGTTAATGTCTAACAAGCTATTGGCTAACAAGCTAACAAGGAACTAGCAAAAAAATTAGCTGAGATGAAGCTTTCCAGTGAGCTAGTCTACATCCTACGTCTGTCAAAAGATCATTCGACAACCTCCAGAGCATCTCTCGTCTCCAAAAATCAAACCGGGTTATAAAGAAATGTGTTTACATTCTGGTACAAAAAAGTGTTTTGACCTCTGCGGATTGTTTCTCCCTTTGTAATCCTGGAGAGGGAATTTGATTACGTGAAACTCATCCATCTGGATCCTGGGATTTGTAATGTTCTTATTCTTTGTAAGAATAAAAGAAGTGCTACTATCATTACAGGGTTGAGGACACAGTTGCTGAAACAGCTAACCAGTGACCAACAAAAGCTGTGGCAAGCTATACACAAAAATAATTAAACTCCCTTCTTAGTTTTTTGTTCGTTTATTCAATCACCTTATTACACTACCAGTACAAAAGCTCAGTGAAAGGAAAAATTGTTAAACAAACAAAAACTGCATAAAATCCTACTACAAATTGCAGCCAACATCAAGTTTCACCCCTGAGCTCACCCTACCTCCATGCCTATCACCACCGGATAAGAATGTGAGTGAAACTACTTTGAATCATGGACAACACACCCCAAATGACTCCCCTCACAACCAAGAAGCAGTGCAATGTGTGCTTACAAACTAAGCCCTTTGAGATACAAGGACCTCACATAAATACGGTTGTCCTGGCAACAGACAGTACAACAGGTAGATGCAGCTAATGAGCTCACCTGTTTCTGAAGCGCTGGCCTTGCAGGGCCTCACCCCTGCTGGTCAGTCAGCTGAATTTGTCCACTGTGTTTGCACTGTTAATGCATGTTTGAGCATCTTTATAAACATATCTGACTTAAATTATGACTTGCTGTGTAACACACTCCATCTAAGAAATCTCGACCTCAGTTTTCATCTTAGATTCAAATATTTTATTCATCTTTTACTTACTACTAATTAGCATATACATGTGTCTGTGCTTTATACTGTTTATAGATGCATTTTATAGCTAGTGTTACTTGTTAGCCTTTCCCTCTGGTACAAAAATGGTCACTTGAGGCTAAGGCCAAACTGCTAACAAGCAAATTGACAATACATAACTTTAAGTATTTGTTAAAATTTCTCAATATATCTTAATTTATTTTTTCTTGATTTAATGGTATGATAACTAAAACTATTGACATACTGAGAGGATGTGGACAAATGTTTACTACTGCCAAATGAGAACTATGTGGGACTGTAAAGCCATAAACTGCACATGTATAACCCTCGTTTTGACTGTCATTTCCTTGTACATCACAATTTCTGGCAACCTTTGAGGGGTTTGATAATTATATGCAAAAAACAAAAACATTTTCTTAATACTGAGTTTTCATTTTTCTGCTGCTTGAGACAAAAGGTTACCCTCCTGCTCTTCCAATTTTAAAAAAATCCTGGCTCTGATTACTTAACACAACACTAGTGGCCATGGTTATCATCACATTATCACTCTGCGGTTGAAATGACATTAGGCCTAATCAGGATTTAACAAACAGGGCAAACATGCGGGCTGTAAATCTAATTTCAGACAATGGGAGAGAGCCTCTCCTCAAACATGCTGCTCAGCTTACAAAACTAAGGTTTGTTTGCTGTGGAAAGTGAGAACAAGTATTTGTTGTAGAAGAAGAATGTTATCTGTTTCCCCAGACGTCCTTGGGATAAACTCGAAGCACAACCGTCTGATTGCTGTAAGCTTGTACGGCCTGGTGTTCAGTCATGGTCCAACCTTATTTTAGTGAATTATGAAAAAATGAAAAGCAGGTTAAGCTGGAATGAGAAGAATCCAGATATCGTTAAACAAGAAGGCCAGCCTGTTTAAAAGGGTAGCATGAAGGACTTTACTAAATAATGCATGCTCACTCCTCTATTTTAAATGTTAATAATTTAGATTGAAGGAGAATAAGAGGAATAGTGTGTTTCCATCACATCATTTTAAAATACTGAAAAACTGTAGAAGAATCAAGAATGAGAGCTGAGAGACAAATGCTAACTTTAAGTCTAAAGGGACCTAGCGCCATAAAAGGATGGACTACTGAGCACAGAGATGAGGACAGGTAGTTAAGTATCCCACTGAGCAGCTCTTTTAATATCCAGTGGTCTCGTTAAATATAACTACCCAATAAACAGTGACCTACTCCACATTATATGGAGAATTAAATGGCTACAGGTCAGTTTTAGCCACATAATTGGTGTCAGGTCAGTATGACTCTGTCTAGACTGAAACGGTGCAGATTAATGTTTTAGTTCCCAAAGAAAGAGTGCTCCATTCCTAAATTTTACAAAATTTCCTGACAAAACTTCCAAAACTTGCATACATCACAGCCCTGAAGAATCAGCCTCCCGATCTTTAGGTTCATTTTCCACTAGTGCTACAACAAATCTAGGCCAGATGTTCATGCTCACCCAGGAATGTTATAAATACCTTTGGTGATCCTTTGACTTCTCTTTTTACTCGTTTGTAAATCTAAAACGGTGTTTCCATCAGCGTCAGTTGTAATGTGTGTTCAGTGGTAATTGGCTGATCTTAGATGGTGCCCTTCATAAATATTACCTTCCAGCATGTCAGTATTTGCTGTCTTTGCACTTGCAAAACATGCCTGAAAGTACAACCTGACAAGCTTGTTAGCAAATTAGTTTCAGTTAAATTAGAATATTTTCATAGTTTCAGTGTCATGGTCCCTGTCCACGTACCGTTGGCTTTTTCTCCTATATTCTTTTTATCTCTTGCTACAAGAGGAGAGTGCATCCAGAAAGAATCCACAGTGTTGCAGACTTATTCCAAAACCAATTAAATTCATTTTTCACCTCAAAATTCTACACAATAGCCCAGAATGACAAAGTGAAAAAGAAGTTTGCTTGAAATAAAGAAATAACATGTTTATAAGTATTTATAGCCTTCGCTCAGTGCTTTGCTATACTGCCTTTGGTGGCAATTACAGTCTTTACAAGTCTTTTTGAGTGTGATGCTACAAGCTTGGTACACCTTGGGCAGTTTTTCTCATTCTTCTTTGCAGAACCTCCAAAGAGCCATCAGGCTGGATGGAGAGTTTTGGTGCACATGCGTTTTCACATCTCTCCTAAAATGTTCAATCAGGTTCAGGTCTAGGTTTTAAACGAGCCACTGAAAGGAGCCATATTGGGTGTGCATAAGGTGGTTTTCCTGTTGGAAGACAAAACATAGCCCCAGTCTGAGGTCCAGAGTGCTCTGGAGCAGGTTGTCATCAAGGATGTTACTGTAGATTGCTGCATTCATCTTTCACCTGACCCTGGCTAGTCTCCCAGGTCCTGCTTACAAAAAACATCCCCACAGCAAGAAGCTGCCACCACCATGATGCTGCCACCACCACGATGCTGCCACCACCACGATGCTGCCACCACCACGATGCTGCCACCACCATGATGCTGCCACCACCATGCTTCAGCATGCTTCTGCAGGGATGGCATTGGCCAAGTGATAAATGATGCCTAGCATGCTTTCCATCAGCTCATCTTTCCTCTGTGTATCAGAGGACCACCTCAGTCACCCACACTTACAGGTCCAGTAGTGATATTCCTCTACAGGCCAGACAGTTTTCCAATGGTTGGGAATCTTAATCTTGCCTTACTCCCCATCTCAGCACACTAACCTGGAAGCACTCACCTGGTTGCCTGCTCTCCACTACTTCCTCACCAACATTTCATATCAAATCATATCCATCTGCTCATGAGACTCATCCTAAACTTTTTAAACATAATCCAGGTCTTCAAGATTTGGTCACTACAAATCGGAAATCTGCACTCCTTCTTTTGATGTAGTATCCATTCATATCGGTTGTTTGACCAAATGTTATTATGTCTTCAGTTAGAGTTTCTTCACAGTGGAGGGTTGTTTATCATATGCACCCATCAGTTTGTATATTAAACTGTTAGTAGAGGTCAGAGGCCTCCTGCAAATGTATTTTGATAATCAGTCAATTGCCATTTACAAAAACTTGCATGTAAATCATTATCACAGATATTATTATTAACATTAAAATAAAACGTTTAAGCCCTCCATTCTATCTGGGTCCAGATTCTGGGTGCAGCAGTCTAGATCTCCCAGCTTGTTATTAATTATTTCATTGTTCTTCATTGAAGGTTTTCATGCAAAAATGGCCACCATGTCATCACTACTGAAGATGACTAACAGATCAGTGCTTGACAATATAAATTGATTAGTATCTAAAGTAACAGCTTGTACAACATATACTGCTTTAGCAAAGTTTTAAGTAACTTTCTACATCATTTTTGGCCATCTGTATTTTTCCCAGCAATCTGCAGGCGTTCATTTGAATTAGGCCGTGAGGAGAAATATGTTCTCACAGAAGGTGACCGAGCAAACCCCTGAATTTGCAAGTCACACCAGGAACGAGCAGACTAGCTGACTGAAAATGACCTCCCCTGAAAGGAAAAACACCCGAGGTCGGGACCTCTTCGCTCATCTGTGAGATTAATGTGGGCACGGACTGACCACCCAGAAGACACACAGGCACATTTATACAAGTTTTTTTTTTTTTAAAGGACAAATAAATGTACAAATAAATACTTGTATCCAAACTCTGGAAGGCAGCCAGGAAACCATCAAAGTAATTTTGCAAATTATACCCTCCACATCGTGTTTGTGGTGTTGTTGCTTTCCCTGATAGTTGAAATTCCTCTGTGATCTTTGCTCTTATCCCAAGACATCAGCATTCAGCACTCCAGTTTAATCAAGGTGGCCAGTCAGGCAGATGGTTTTTTCAATCACACCTCCGCCTATAGAAGCTGCTATTGTTATATATTCTCAGACATAAGACAAATAACCTTCTACTGTCTGGCTACAAAAGCTTCTGGCCAAAGCAGTGGTCAGTGTGAATAAAAGGAGCTCAAACTGATTGAGATGCACTGATTCTGGTGTGAAAGGAGCTGCTGGCTAAAAGGCACCACATGCGGATATGCATTACAATGGAGTGAGCATGTAGAGGCAACTCTAAATGATAGAGTACAGCACATGCAGAGGCCATCTGGATAATTCAGCAAAGGAGCGGTGATGGGTAGAAATCTTTCAAACAGAAAGGGTGTCGAGAAATTCCTGCTTTACACTTAAGAGTTTTGCTTTCTGCTCAGTTTAGAAAAACACTTACGTGTGATATTATGTAGTCTTTTAAATGCACAAAGTCTTCAAAAATTCAAAAGGAAAACCCATTATTACATGTTTCACCCATACAAGGTTGACCCTCAGGCGACCAAGCTATTTTAGCAACTAAAATGACAGAATGGGGTCATTTATGGCCACAAGGGAATACTTTAATGGTCCTATTTGTGTTTATTATACATGCTTCCTTTTCGTATGACAGATATGTTAGAATGTGTCACATTATTTTTGAATTTTTGGTTCCAATTTAACTTGATTAATATTTCTTTCAGGTTTGGTGTCACTGCGTTTTTGGTTTCTCTCTGGATTTTAATTACTCGCCTTAGTTTTCCACATTTTTCTTCCCCTGTATTTTGTCTGTCTTTGTAATGTGTAACCCCTTGGATAATAGGCACAAAAAAAAAAGCAAGCTGTCATGTTTCTTCATGACAGTGAGCATACATCAATTCACTTCCACTTTTTAGGGTTGCAGGAGCCTATCCCAGCTGTCTTAAGGCAAGAGAGAGTACACCTTGGACAGGTCGCCAATCTAATACATAGACACAGACAATCATTCGCACCTATGGGCAATTTAGAGTTTCCAATTAACCTAACCTCACTAACTGCATGTGTTTGGACAGTGGGAGGAAGCCAGAGTGAGGTAAGAGTGCTAACCACCGTGCTGCCTCAGTGAGCATTTCTTTGTGAGTAATTCACCAGGAGTGTATTTCTTCCACAAGCAGGTATCTAAAATGAGGAGGTGTCGCCAAGGCTGTGTAACCATTTTAATCCAAATCTTTTAAACCTAATCCAGATGTTTTAAGTGCCTAAACTTAACCAAGTAATTATTTTAAAAATGCTTACAAAAATGTACAAAACTCTGTCAACCCTTCAAACTTCCTCATATGGACTTTTTTTTAATGATTAAATGTATAAAATATTGTAATTTCTGTGCACATGGGCACAAATCAGTACATATAAAGAGGTGAAGTAATATTCAGGGGCACAAAAATAATTAGTAAATTCATGTCCAGAAACACAAATCAGTAAATGAAAGGTGTTTACAGGAACGGCTGAGAGACATTTCACTTTCATAGTTTTCTCTTTTCTAGCTTTGGGTTTGGGGTCCCGATTGTCTTCACCTGCACTGATGACACGCACCCTTGTCTTGTTCCCCAACACGTTTTCAGTCCTTGCTGTTTTTGTGTGTTGTCTTGTCTTCTTCTTTCTTTGCCACGTTGTTGCCTCATGTGCAGCTTGGTTTTATGCTCATTGATTCTCTCAAGAGTGAGACTGACATTTTGGTGACCCGGTGCAGACAACAGCCTGGAGCTCAGTGCTGTCAGAACAGTGGAGGAGATTGTAGGCTTCAGCATGAAACTAGTCCCGCCAGATTCTTTCTTCCCACAGGCCTGCCAAGTGGAAACATCAGTTTCCTCATCAAGATCGCACAGTAGACGATAATACTTTTTGCAGTAGCTGATGAAATTCAACTTGCTGCAGCGGTTGTGTACTTTTACTCCTCTATATCTTTAATTTTTCCATCACTTTCCAGTACACTGCTGCCACAGCTATGGACAAAGGTAGACTACAGAGTGTCTTTCATCCTGCTGAGACGTTGACTGGCTTGCAGTTTGCTGTCCCTCCAGAACCTGTAAACCTCGAGG
>VUQR01000083.1:26784-39337 GCA_015108515.1 Hemichromis elongatus | reverse complement strand
AGGACATTGAGAAAGGGACCCCTCCCCTCCCCTCCCCTCCCCCTCCCACCTCAGACATAAACAAATACATACATTTCAATTTATAATTCAGTTTTTAAGTTTACAGTTTTTATTTCAACCTTATGAGCCACTAAAAGCTCATTATCATTTCCTTTTCCTGCTATCTGCATTTGGGTAGTGCTATTTTTCTCATTATGACTTTCAGTCATTTTTATAGAACAAGAATAAAATAATAAAAAAAAAAAGAATCAAATTGTATGAAAAAAAAAGTTCCATAAAAATGCATAATGTTTTTTCAGCATTATAAGTTTATTTAGGCAAAACTTAGGTTATGTTTGAGTAAACTGTGAAATAAGGTATGCTAGTACCACCTAAACACCGGAATAAAGACGAACATGTAACTCTGTCATCTTTCGACCACCAACAAATTACAATGACGTCTTCACAGCCAGTCTGAGAAACATTTGTTACTTCCAAGCTGTGCAGCATGGTTGTGAAGGGTAACATTGTTCCTCACAGTGATGAAACAATGTGTGGAGTTAGTTCTTTCCAGGTGCTCTGGAATCCAAAAACGTACATAGGTTAGGTTAAATTAGCGGTTTATATGAATGTAAGAGTGAATAGTTGTCTGTCTCCGCACTGCAAAAATTAAAAATCTTACCAAGTACATTTGTCTTATTTCTAGTCAAAAATATCTCATTGAACTCAAAATACAAAGTAACATTTTGGTAAGATATATGAACTTGTTTTTAGACAGTGCATCTTAAAACTGGAGAATTTTCACTTGTTCTATTGGCTGATTTTTTTGCACTTATTTCAAGCAATAATATCTTGTATTAGGTGAAAAAAAATAGCCAATGGAACAAGTGAAAATTCTCCAGTTTTAAGATGCACTCTTTAAAAACAATTTCATATATCTCACCCAAATGCTTCTTTGTAGCTCAATGTGTCTTATTTTAAAGGTAATGAGATACTTCGACTAGAAATAAGACAAATATACTTGGTAAGATGCAGAACATCTTCCAAGCCAGAGCTGCTTTGAGCCCCTAGGGAAAATTTGGCAATTATTTGGCAAAAATAATGCCAATAAAAGAATGGCTCCATCTACTTTAACGTAGAACCGACCACAGATGTCCTTAAAATCAGAAAATTTGCAAATAAAATGGTTTAACATATCATATAACTTGTCAATTGCAAACGATCAAATCAACTAATACATTAAGCAGATTTTCAAAAATAAAAATATCAATGATGCATGTCAGTAGTTCAGCTAATATCAGATACTGGGGAGTCACTTTCAAATCAGATTTGAGTGTGCCCTGTAAGTGCACTGCTTGTCACTGATAGCTGATCTGCAGAAGGACTCAGGTGGTGGTCATCCAATTAAACTGTTCATGCAGCATCATGATGTAAAATAAGGACAGAAACTGTCAATAAAAAGGCCAATAAATCAATGTTTAGCCTTGACATGTCTCAACCAGATGGGGCTCCTGGTGGCCTCTGTTGTAGAAAACCCATATAAATGATCTATTTTACATCTTTGTTTTACAGTGTCTGGTGCTTTCTACTTTAAAATGGGGAATAAAGTAAAGATGTGTCCGGATGTAAAATCTCACAGTATATAACAAGAAAAGTGTTAAAGTTCAATTCAATAATACAGCAACAGAAGAGCACAGCAGGCACCACTCCACTATTCACTAAATGAGATAAATAGGGTAGAACCATAGACTGTATATAAAAGATGGTTAACACAATCATGACATCAGCCAGTGCTTCGCAAAGTCTTGATTTTAGGATTATGGAACCAAGATGTTATACCATAGGGTGGATCTTAGGGATTGTAACTTTTCATTGGCAATGCCGATCTACTCTAAAGTGTGGTGTGCTTTATCATTTCTCTGTTGTTTTCATTTGGACTTTAAAAACTGATTTTGTGCCTAATGTGTTTATGTTCAGGAAAGACAAAATTATTTTCTCCCATGGTTAAGGAGACATGTTCCCATAGACTTCTGTAAAATTACATTTATTTTGCCTCGACATTAGTCACCCCCTGCTGACCCTGGGAAAAGAAAAAGGCACTCAATGTATTCTTCGCATATCAAAGCTAGAAGACAAACCCATCGTTTATGTAAACTCACTTGCCCCTTTTCAACTGCTTGTAAACAAAAATAGCTCTTCAGCCAATCACATTGAAACAACTTAGTCTATTTAAGCATGTGGACACGGTAAAAAACAACCAGTTGAAGTTCAAATTTAGCATAAACTTGTACTTACTTGAATCGACTTGACTTGACTCAGCTCTGCTCTACTCACTTTTGGTTGTTTTCCAATTACAATTGAGTGCCACCTGATGTGCATGGGATGGTTATAACAACACGGTTGAAAGTCCCATGACGTCATTTGTAAGTGACACAACAATGGTGAATGCCAAGGCGATGGTATACCTGCTTTTTGTCTGACTTACGGCCAAGGTGTAGTTTTTGTGCAGCAATTTCGTTCGTTTCTGGGTTTAAAAATGGAGGCTTTGTTATTTGTGAAGGAGTCGCTCTTCTGATTTGGAGTGGCGCCATTGACTGACCAATCAGTGACATGCAGTTTGCTGACCTCACAAATTCTCACATGGATTTCACGTTTCAGCTGAGCAGGTACAAAAAAGTACATGTACTAGGTACTACTGCCTAATGGAAAACGCCAAATCTGAGTCGAGCCAAGACGTGTAGATGGAAAAGCACTCGTTACAACTAACGTATGTTCGAAGAGCATCTCTAAACACACAACACATTAAACTTTGAAGCAGATTGGTTACAGTAATAGAAGATCATATAAGATGCCACTCCTGATAATGAAATGGAGGAAAATGGGGCTAAAACTCACTCAAGCTCATTAAATTTGAAAAACAGAAGAATGGAAATTTTCCCCTAGTTCTGCTGCGGCGCTGGATGGCAGGATTGGAATTTGGTGTAATGCCAGTTATGACTGGGACAGTGGTTAATACTATTCTGTTGATGTCGACAATGGTTGAATTGAGTTCTTCTTACAGGTCTAATTACTTAGTGAATCCCTATTGACTCCCAATCAATTATCTGTGCTGACCCAAGTAGCAGAGATTTCCAGCATCAACACAGCTGTCATCTGTGTTTAAACCAAGTCTGGATATGAAGCAGAAAAAGTTTCAGTGCCATAAAGGTAAACCAACACCTTTACCATATTAAAGACATATGATCAAACAATATCAATATACAAGCAGGTTGAAGGATGACAGCTTGTCAAACAGCCATCACCCTTTACATTAGTTGATTTCTTTGGTTTTTCACTCTGTTTTTACTTTTGGGTTCACTTGCTGGTTAAGTTTAGCCATCAAATCCTGCTCAGTAAAAAGTAGTGGTTTGGGGCAAAAGACGGACGTCACAACAGCAATCCTGAACACTGAAAAATTAAGGATTGGGAGTAATGAAACAATCTCTGCAATGCTAATACTCTGTTCTGCAAAAGAACAACTTGTGCATAAATGAGCCACACCAGAAGCACTAAGATCTGATTGATGTCCTGTGAAAGTCTGGAGAATAGTCTAGGATTACATGTGCATATCACGACCTCTTTGTATCAAACTTTTACCATTGCAACAGTGTACATATGTGACAGACAATAAGGAAAAGCTTAACAGGCAGACTTTACTGTTATAAGCACACACAGGTGTATGCACAACAGGGAGCTTCAGGTTTTTGCTCCATGAGATCTGTTGTTGCCATGGCATTCTACTGCATCTGCTTATATTGCCATGGAAACACAAAAGCGATGACTGGCATTAGGGCTGTAAGTGAAATGGGTCAAGAGCACCTGCGACGAGTCAAACAGTGAAACGAAATGCGTCAGCAGGCTTTACGGGCCGACCACAGCAAACCTGGCTGAGCCTGAGCTCTGAAGTCACAGCCGGAAAAAAAGTCTTAACCTATTAACAGACTAAATGTGTGTCACGCTGAGGTGTCGCTCCACTAAAGCGTTCATTTTGATGTTCAGATGTAATTATGCAAGGTGACTTAGTTGTGACAGGAAGCTCTGCATTGTAGACAAGTCACTTCTACCCTCCAAAATAATTGGGGTGATGTGCATTTTGTTAAATCAAAGAAAACAGAGATGAATAATTTTCCGAGAAGCTTGAAATCAGTTGGGCTCAGCAAACATTTCCTCTCGAGTAATTTTAACTAAGTGAGATCAATCTTTTGTGGGCCACTGGCTGAACACGACTGAGTGCACCTGAATTGTT
Source organism: Hemichromis elongatus (assembly GCA_015108515.1). Taxonomy (NCBI): domain Eukaryota; kingdom Metazoa; phylum Chordata; class Actinopteri; order Cichliformes; family Cichlidae; genus Hemichromis; species Hemichromis elongatus. The sequence goes on along the minus strand of VUQR01000083.1, from coordinate 35,073 downwards.
ATGACTCATTAACCCACTTAACAAAAATGACTCATTCACCATCGCCACCAAGAGGTTACGAAGACAAACAGCTCTGACTGCCAAGGCTGTGGATTCAAGTCCTCCAACTCTGCTGTGCAACTACTGAAACACAACCGATCATTTTCCATGGATAATTTACTTTTTCACTGGTGTGCACTGTGTATAATTATTGTTTGGATAAACAGCCCCCCTTTCTGTGCCTCTTGAAATCCTAGGTTCTTGTATTTAAGAGTGCTGCGTTAATAGTAAAGTGACTCCATCTTGTGGTTCTGCTTTGCTTCAGTAGAGTGCAATAAAAATCATATCTTTGTCTATCAAACCAAATGGATTTGCTTATGATTTGTTTCCAAATTTAAAATTCAGATTCTAAAATCGCATAGAGTTGAGGTGTTTTAAGATTTGCTTCAATTAGAAGTGACACATACAAGAGCTAAATATACTCACAGATTGCTCCTCAGGGCTGAATAAACAGGCTGTAGAGAGCTTATGCTGACATCTAGAGGTGTACCGAGTCAATACACCCGTTAAGATGTGTCAGACATATTCATTTGGAGGATGGTTGGAAATGGCTAAAGAATTTATTACACCAAGACAGTACTTTAAGGTTTACTTTCAAATAAATAATAACAGAAAGAAATCCCCATCAGATTAGAAGTACATAAATGAGCTAATAATTAAGGATAAAAATAAATTAAACAGAATGTGGTAGCTAATTAATCCTAATCTAAATATAGTACAATGTAGTCCAAAAAGTAAAATCTGAAATAAAGTATTAAATCATTAAGTCAAGCAGACTCACTGACGAGAAGGACTGGAGGGGGAGAGAGAACACGGAGGAGCACAGACATGAGAGGATGGGGAAGACAAGGAACACAAGGAGGGGAAACAAGGCACAGAACTGACCTTTATACATAAATAACACAGGGAAGCTCAAAACTCTGGGTCAAATGACCCAGGACCATGACAGTCTTTTTTAAAGCGGTATCAAATTCAATGAATTCTTAATAAATGTTGGTAAAACAAACAAAAAAAATGCCAGAAATGATATCGAAGTGTTGTGACACCAAACAGGTAAACTATTAATATGACAGAACAGATGTTTCTCTGCTAAACAGGCATTTCATTCTACACAATTATTGCAGTCATCCTGTTAGAATTAGTCTGTATTGTTATTATCTCACATATAACAATGAATATGTATGAATATAACAATGAAAGAACAATAAATGCACTGAAGAAACAGTCTTGAAAGGTAAAAAAGTACTAATGTTTACCATCACTGCAGAGTCACTGCTAGAAGGAAGCCAGATACACTTGTCAAACATTAAAGAGAACACAAGGATTGTTTCTTGCTTATGTCCCTCGCAATTCAAGAGGAGACAGAAGTCTTGTTTGGAAATGTTATGGACGAAGTCCTAGCAATGTAAAATGAGTTGCCAGATTCCCACTGCGCTGCTCACAGGAACATCTAAGTCCGCTCTCTCTCAGCACATGCCCACTCTGTCAGGCCCCACAGCCTCCAACACTGACCTGGCATGTCTGTTCAAATGTCCAGTCTGCCTCAAGTTAAAGATGATTTCCTTAGTTTTCAGTGTTTTCAGTGGGCTGTTATTTTTGTTTTGAACATCTCTCCTCCCTCTGAGATAAATCCAGCCACTGAAGTACCATGACCAGATCCGATGATGGTGTTATTGGTGCAGTCAGCACTATACAGGAATGTCTGGAGGAAGACACAAATCAGTTCAGTGGCAAGAATGAGCAAATTTGTATTCACAAACAAAAAAATAAATAAAAGCATAAAAAGTATTGAGTGCACGTTTACAGTTTTGGACCATTAGAGTCCTGATAATTAGTAAGACTTTGACTTTTTGAGATGGTTTCTTTCTTCCATATTCATTTCAAAGATGTGTTTAAGGGCTAAGCTTTGCTTTTAGGGTTCAAGTTAGCAAACTAGGTTTATGTTAGAGTTATGATAAGGGTCTGTCATATGTAATGGTTAAACTTAGAGCCTGGTTTCATAACAACATATGAAATGGCCATTAAAAACAAAAAATAATAACTAAAAAAAGAATCGCACATCGGGAAAGCGGACCTTTAAAAAGTCACAACCATTGTGATTAACCCAATTCAGAGTCTTTTTCAAATCCCAACCCTACCCGAGAAGATCCATGAAATGAGCCCCTCTACCCTCCGCCTTTTCTGTGTGGATACTGACTACCTGTTTTAGGAAGTTAATAGATAAATAATTATAATAATAATGGTTTGCATTTATATAGCGCTTTTCAAAGCATCCAAAGCGCTTTACAATTCCACTATTCATTCACTCTCACATTCACACACTGGTGGAGGCAAGCTACAGTTGTAGCCACAGCTGCCCTGGGGCAGGCTGACAGAAGCGAGGCTGCCATATCGCACCATCGGCCCCTCTGGCCAACACCAGTATTAGGATCCTAAATTGTATTCACATTCAGACTGTGTGCACAAATCAATCATAAACTCATGAGATGTAAAGTATGGACAAGCGGTACTTGTAGTGTTATGAAACTTGGTCAAAAAGGTTCTAAACCGATCTTACTTTAGCATCCTACAAGCCGTACTTGCAGGCAGCATTATCTGCTGTGCTTGGCAGTGCCACTACCATCCTTCTCATGTCCAGCTCCGGTCTCTCGGAGCGTCTGACTGCTGGCGGGGTGTGTCTGCTAGAGATAGTGGTGGCGAAAGGGAGTAGCGTCTAGTGAGCATCAAACAGACAAGACAGTACCGGAATTTGAACCTGTGTTGATGAAAAAATAAAAGCACTTAACTACCTTTAACTGTCATTTAACTTTGAAATAAATGGATTTGAACAGTAAGACGTCGAAAAATTGGCAGGGTGGAGAGATCACAATTTAACTGAACTTTTAAAACCTTGGATTTTTGAGCTACATGTGCATTAGAGTTCAGCACTTATTTAATAAGAACTCACATTTAATTTTTGTTTTCACTTTAAGAGTGTGTTTGAGGTCATTGCTCTGTGCAAACTGCAACCTCTTCATTTGGAGTACAACAAGGGTTGTTAAAAGATCCTCGTATATTCTTTGTGGAAGTACGTTTCAGGATAAAAATTACATAAAATTAAACTGAGACCCCACTGCAGACTCTTATAGAAGAAGTGAATCTTCCAAACTTCCTGTCTCATAGTAATCAGGGTTAGGTTCCTTAGGTTTTCTTTGTTTGTAGAAGGTAAAGGTCATAATGGGCAGCAACTTTGAGCTCCTCACAAAAGAGAAATTACATTTTACAAAAAGAAAAATTCAAGTGAAAACAAAATAATAAAAATAACATTTAATACACACACACACACAAATATATGACTATTACATTAAATTATAACTCTAAATCTGGTATTTGATGCTGAAAAGTAAAACAAAATGCACAGTAAAAATAAAAAACAAACGGAAAAGTGTTAATATACTGAAAAGTAGCATATTGATTGAAATTGATCCGTTTTTAGGTTGTTTGTTTTTATTCAAAGACATGTATCTTTTACTTTAAAGTGTAACCGGAAGTCCTTCGCACTTGTCACCGACGAAGTGTGGAGCTGTAGACCTCGCGCCTCTTCAGATTCAGACACCTTGGAGACAAGAAGACGGCGCGAGCACGACTCACATGTTGAAGAATAAAATGCTGTTGAACAACAAGACGAGTCTGACGAGTCGGGCGCTGGCTGAATTCTAACATTAGTCTGCGAGCAGAGGAAGAGCCATGAAGAAACACCTGAGTCCTACGAAACAGCCTCAACAGCCGCAGCCGGCACCACCGGCTGAAGTCCCGGCTCCAGCCTGCGAGGTGACCGTCCAGCAACTCAACGAGCTCCTGTCGGACGGCAACGGCTTTTACAGCCTACCCACACAGCACTTCAACGAGGTCTTTCCCAGGATATACATCGGTAACGCGTGAGTCATTCACCACTGAATCTAACACGTGATGCCGTTGTGACACTGACAGGTAGGGCAGCGTGTATTACAGAGACACTCCCTACATATACTCCGACCAGACGCGACCGTCACAAGGGTGTCGCATGTCGGGTAGCACGCGCGCACAAGCGGTGGTCCTCCGCTGTCATCATGGAGGAAGCGACAGGCGGTTGTTGACAACAGATAACCCCGGAATACTAGACTCATTTTAGGGAGAAGTCAGCAGCCAGACAGGTGGATAATAGATAACACTGCAACATCACGACTATCTGTTAATATATTATTATTGTTATTATTATTACAAATCTGTGTGTGATCCTCTTTGCCTTTAAGGGACAGGAAACCACAGAAATCAGAACACGAAGGACTAAACTAAAGAGCTGTTTTCACTCAATGAGCCCCTCTCTGTCATTAGTATCACTGCCATGTCTTCATCAAGCCGCTCCCCATTCAGTCCCGCTGGGCTGCAGGAACACATCAACCGTCACCACGCTTTCCCCACCCCCTATCTTTCATTCATTATATGAAAAGGAACAAAAAAACACATTTTCTTGCAAAGAAAATTGTGAAAAAAAAAAGATATGTGAAATTCTTAGCTGAAATTGTTCAAGATGTTCTTTAATAATAGACAGGAATCTAGTTAATTAACGTTAATCCAGCAGTGAAAACACACATTTTACCTCTTCCCATTAAAAAGGAGTTCTTGCTCCCCACCATAACCAAGTGTTTGCTCATATGTCATTGTGTGTTAATAAAATGATATTGCATTAATTCCTTTGTTTACCTATAATGTTAACAAGTATGGATACACTTTACAGAACAAATGCTGATCGTCGATGCCTGTGTTATTAAGATTATATTATCAAAGTATTATAGCCGTTTAGTGACTACAGTGAGAGCGGGGTCACCGGTAGGAATACATTTAAGATGTGCATCGTCATCCTTTTCTATATAACATATCTTAACTGTCTAGTTAACACTCGCATAAGACAAATGGAAAGTGCAAATGACGACAACTAAGATGCTAAAAAAGTGGGTCATGTGTCACGTTCCTCCCGGAAAGTGAGTTCATATTTAATATTTTTCCTGCCAGGTAACTGACTAATCAGGTAATTTTCCATCCCTGTAAAGAAATCTAACATATATATGTGCCCTTGTCACAAAACACATCACAAAATTATTTGCAATTGCAAATCTATTTATTTTAGTTGACTGTAAACATCTATTGGAAAACGCCTAAGACGGAACACAGGCACAAACCGCACTAATGCTTTCTTTGTGCATAATCAAATTATCGAGGAAAGGTAATAGAACTAACTTGACAGCGGCAATATGTTTTATTTATTTATTTATTTATTCCTGTAAGAGATGTGCAGCGTATGTGTTTATCAAACAGGTCAGCAGCTGAACAATAAATCCACGGTTGTTTGTTGACTTGGTGCTATTGGCTTTGTAATGAACATGCTGACTGTTTAGGAATTTACTGCCCAGTGTTCCAGTAAAGCCAGTTCAGATTGTGTATGAGACGTACCGTAAACTCTTCCCACTGAAGATAAACACGCAACCCTCTTCGCTCCTCGTCTCGCTTCTGATTTTGCTATTTTAGGCTTTTTTTCCCTTTTTTTTCTTTTTTGCCTTTTAATAGCTCCATTACAATACAGACATCGCCTCCCCAAACTTTTCCAGACCTCATCCGACACAGCTACATGCGAGGCTGTCGAGTATACCCGAATGCGTTTTATTGGGCCAGCTCTTCACTACAAACGTAAGTTATAGTCTGTTGAATTTAAAATGAACGAGTGGAAATCTGTGGCGTTATTTTTGTGCCACTATTCTGAGCGATTGTAAAAAAAATAAAAAAAAAAAATTAGCAAGAAGAGATTGGATGGATGAATCGATGGATGAATGAATGAACTGGTTAGGACCATCAGTACACCCAAAGTGGAAGAAGATAGACGGATAAAATTAAACGGTAGGTTTAGGCTTTATTTTAGTGTTTTCTTTAACGTATATATTCTTATAGGCAACTCTGTCACCTACATAGTATTAATCATAGATCAGTTTAAAAAACAAACAAACAAGAAGACACATTCGAGCCACAGTCTGTATCTCATAGAAAACTACTTTCACCTTCATTTCAGCTGGGTCCCATTTTTCCTTTTATTTGCTTTTAAACCGCTGCAGCTTAAAAGGAAACACTTTAACATCCTTTTTTAATGTCTTCCTCCTTGGACACTTTCCCCCCCAGTTTCCTCAGTGTGAAATCTTTCTGCTTTTTGGCTTTTGAGGGAAAAACATTTATTCCCCGACTGGTTGGTGACTGGTTGCTGGCAGTCTCTAGGTGAAACTGGTCACAGTATTGGTCCTTTGGTCATTACCAGGTTGCCACAGTTTGATGTAGTTTGCAAAAACCTCTCATGTGTTTTAAATTGTAAATTTTCTCCTGTTAAAGGAACAATTTTAGTTTCTTTTGCATATACTTTGCTCTGTCGTTATGTGTGCCAGTGTTTACAGGACAGCTCTAATTCCCACCTTTATGGATTTGTGGCAGCGAGAACAGATTCGGGGATGCCTCAGAGAAACTTGTGGCTCCGATCACTGCCGGTAGTGTGGCGGAGGAGAGCGAGTCGGACAGAATACAAGCACATTACTGTAGCTCAGTGCTACAGCACAATCAATCTGGATGTGCCAATCTGTCTGGCCAAGTCTCCAAACAAAGTGCTGGCAGACCTGCGCTCTGCTGAAGCTCATCAGAGAAAACTGTCAGCATGAAAGAGCGACTCTAAAGTGCTCTCAGCTCTATGATTTCTTTTGTGGAACAGATTTTGATGTCTGATGAACAAATTAGGTTTGAGCTTTCGGTGGCGGGTAATTACCGAACTATTTTATTTAAAAGCATATCTTAGAGCTTAGAAAAGCTTGAAAGCACAGCGCAACGTAATGTGATATTACACACATCTCAGGCAGGGAGAGGTGGTATTGATTGTTGATTAAAGGCTGTGCCTTGTCCACGGTTTCTACCTCTGGGACTCAGTAATCCTCCCTGCTCATCTCATTAGTTGTACTTCGTTATAAATCAAATTATGTAGCTGGCCGGTAAAAAAAATCAATCGGATGAAAACCAATCCATCTATTAACACAGGACTAGCATGTGGTGCATCTCCACACACACATTTTTAACAGCTCTCGACTTAAATTAGAAAGAAACCTGCCCTTGAAAATGTTCATTAAACTTTCTCATACCCTCAGGAATTGGACCCATTAACCATTTTTAGGATTTTTTTTTTTTTTATATATGCTGTTGCCCGTCAGATGTTTATTTTTTAGGTCAAGACACAGTTACATTTACATAATAACTGTTCATTTAACTGACATTTGATGGGAAAATGTGCAGCATTGCTTTCACTTCTCTACTTTGATTAATTGGGAAAATCCGGGATAATTATGCAGCTGCCCAAAAAACACCCAGTTTTAACAATTTCAACATAGCATCAAATTGTAAGTTTATATTTTTTTGTACATTGTGCACTACTTCAAAGCTCACAGCTAGTCGCTTGTGGACATTTCAGCCTTATTTATTACCTGGTCATTTCTCAATCAACAGTATTCTTCACTCTCATTGGTAGTTGCATTCAATTGTCAGATTCCGCCCGCTTCACAGTCACAAGCAATTATTTTGCCCATAATTACCTGCCGATTGCCTGTTAGTACAAGTTTTTTGGTGTCTTTGAACTAAACTGGAGTGACAGTTCCTTCCTCTGTTGGTGTTTTAACCACAAATCTGCGTCTGTTGACTCTTTCTGCTGATTTATTCAGTATATACGTATATAGCAGACACTCAGTAAAAGTTTAAAGTCACTAATTCAATAAACAAGACTTTGACTAGAGCAGCACTTGTGTTTATTGAACTAGTCAATGTTTGCATCCATAAATGGATTATGAGTCTACTTTGCCAGCTTGCAATGTTTTCAGTTCGGTTGTAGTCAGCACTCTTAAACCACGGCGTGCAGCTCAGGGACTTAAGGTGTGGTATTTTGCTTTGAGAAACTCTCTGGCTCTTTGTGAAGCTGGTCTTTAATAATGGATGTGTTGGGACTGCAGATCCCAGGGTAAGGAGGCCGGGACAGGCCCGGCAAATAGGAAGGAAGCCATCGGCTGTGAACTCAGTTGAACCTACTGTGCGTCTGCATTGTGTTGTGTAGAAGTACAGTACGGGCACTCTACTACTACCCTGCACACACAAAGAGATACGCATGCCTCTGCTTTACTCGCTTCACTTTTTTTTTTTTTTTTTTTTTTTTAAGTCTCTTCA
>VUQR01000083.1:0-24491 GCA_015108515.1 Hemichromis elongatus | reverse complement strand
TTAACACAAAAATCTCTCTTAGAATCAGTGAACATTGCATAAATACTTGCCCAGATGCTTACCAAAGCTTTGGTGTTATCAGCTCTCCTCATGTCGCATGTCTAGCTGTGATCTTGGTAGATCAGCTGTTCCCAGTGCCAGCTAACATAAGCGCATGGCTCAGCTAATAGCTTTCATTAGATCCCAATGACAAATCTAACATAAACCAAAAACGTGCTATTTGTACTGCTTTGCTCTGCCCATAGGTGCTGGTTTTTCTGCAAGCTGCTTTGAAACCCGCCTCCAGCCACTCATTTCAAAGCATCACTAAATACAAATGACTGCAGATAGAAATAGCAGTCATCTTATAAACATAGTAATCCTGAATGAAATATATTTTGCTTACATCATATCTTTGCCATAATCTGCATAACAGCTTTTATATGCTTCCAATTTTCTTCTCTGTTTTATTTGTTTCCTCTATTTCTTTGTGTTTTCGATTTTGTGCAATTTCTTTTGTTTTAAAGACAAATTATGTGCAATTAATGGCATTAAATGTGCCATAAAATTGGAATACGTCTTATAACCTAAATACACAAGGAGGTATTTTGTTCAGAATCAATGGCCAGTGCCTTTGGCCAGGTTGGATGTGGATGCAGGCACTGGGCCAGGCAGGCTGGAGCAGCCAGAAGCTTGTACTGCTTTGTTATGGTTTGTTAGCTGTGTGGGACTGTTTGCTTTGTATGGGTCTAATGTGCAATAACGGGATGTGTATTAGAGCAGGAGGTAAGCAGGAAGTAGAGTGAATGATGATGGAGGTGAAAATACTGGAGCGGAGCTGTCTGAGAATAGAGAGATTGTTCTTTTTTGTCTGTCGTCCTAAAAATAAAAATAAAATAAAATAAAATAAAATAAAATAAAAGAAGACAAATACATCAGAGTCTGCAGACTGAAAAATGGACACCTTTATAGGCCTCAGCAAGCTGTTTCGAATGGTACCAATAAGAGCTGGATTGCACTGGTTGGTGAAGGGGGAAGTACACACTGCTGTATGAAAACTAACCATATCTGAGAAAAAACACTTTTTTTGGGCACTATAACTAAACTCACAGCGGCTGATGCTTTAGACACTCAAATAGCGATGGCAGTATATATTTTCATCACAGCACAAGCTGTTGTACTGTGACATAGGAGTAATTGTTACTGATAATGAACCCCTACTTAGATAAAGAGAAATGATTAAGATAAATGATCTAAACGATTCCAATATTCATTCAAATAAAACATTTCAGATATATTAATTGTATTACAGCGCTTCATGCCGCCCACTGGATGGAGGCAGTAGTTTAACAGGCAGCCAAGGATGTTTACATTTTTTTTTATCCATCAACTTGAAAACAAAGTATATTTTACTTGACTTCACTTTACTTTAAGCTGCTAAGTAGCGAGCCCAGCCCTTCCTTGTTTGCATTTCACTGACCTGGTCACTCCTGTGGTGGTCACCTGAAAGTCTCATTCTGTAGTGTGGACTGCATCTGGTAACAGGAGTCCTTGTTGCAACTCTTTAGGAAATCCTGAAATAAATGTGTTTTTTTTTTTTTCTCAAAAAACTATAATTCAAAACCTTTAAAATGTAGTGCATGTTTGGCCACACGGTTTAAGTTAACTAGATGAATATTTAGGGTTAGGGAAACTGTGTTACTCTAGTAGCACATGTGCTACTGTTAACACTAATGATGGCATGCCAGTAAATTGTATTACATTATTAAATTCAATTTTTTGTAGTTTAAGTTACTTATCGTTGCATATTTGTTTTTCTTTTCTCACTTCTGTCATCAGTAACCTGTGAAGCACTTCGAACTGGATAAAAAGTTGCTTAATGATTATAGGCATGATTGATATTTGTGAGTACAAGTCGTCACAAGTCTACTTTGGAAATTACGTTGAGACAAAGGGCGCTTTAATGTGACTGTCGAGGGAGGTGCTTTTGTCTCCCAGCAGATACTCAGTATTTGGCTGTTCATCAACAGATGCAGTGAATCCGCCAGCACCGTGCGCTGTATGTGGTGTTATTGCGACCTGTGTGTCAAAATACCACTTTAAAAACATTGTGCTGACACACTGCTTTGCTGTATCTGTCGGGTGCTGTTAGTGATGTTATTTGTCTCAGATGTCTTTTTCTGTGTCTGTACATTTTCAATTTTAGAGGCACTGCAAGTTTAGTCCAATGCCTCTAAAACTGAAATTCCATTTTAGGCTGGTAAGCATATTTGATCAATTTTTTTTCCATCTCTGATCATTAACCTCTTCTCGCCTTTGCAGGTTTGTCGCTCAGAATACAATGCGTCTGCAGAAACTTGGCGTGACGCACGTCTTAAATGTAGCAGAGGGCACCTCCTTCATGCATGTCAACACCAGTGCGGATTTCTACGCTGGCACGGGCATCACCTATCATGGCATCCAGGCCAATGACACAGAGCAGTTCGACCTCAGTGCCTTCTTTGAGGAAGGGGCTGATTTTATCGACAAGGCCCTAGCGCACAATAATGGCAAAGGTGGGGTTATTTTGTTGTGTATATTTTATCTATTGGCCTAAGGAGCTAAATGCTAACTCTTAAAATACATGTATTCATTTTCAGTATAATATTAACATAATGGCCACCAAACGTTTGTGTGCAAGTGATCTACAACTTAGCAACAAGTTTACAAAGTGCTGGACATTCCTAATACTTTCCACATATAATGTTGTTGACATTTTTTGCTTGATTTCTAAATGGTAAAGACAAAAAGAAGGACAGACAGTGGGATGTTTTTCTTACTTACGCTTATGTGCGATAAACTGTGAACTACAAGCTGTCCAAAGACCAAGAAATTCCCATCACGGTCTTGTGTAGCAAAGAAAAGCACCAAATTCTGTTAAAAACCTTATTTTATTATGTCAGTATTAGTATGTATTAGAACCCCAAAACTGGGGTAAAACTAGCACCTAAATATATCCATCCATCCATCCATCCATCCATCCATCCATCCATCTTCTTCCGTTTTTCCGGGGCCGGGTTGCGGGGGCAGCAGCCTAAGCAGAGAAGCCCAGACCTCCCTCTCCTCAGCAACCTCCTCCAGCTTAACCGGGGGAACACCAAGGCGTTCCCAGGCCAACCGAGAGATATAATCTCTCCAGCGTGTCCTGGGTCTGCCCCGGGGCCTCCTCCCGGTGGGACATGCCCGGAAAACTTCACCCAGGAGGCGCCCAGGGGGGGCATCCTTGTCAGATGCCCGAACACCCTCAACTGGCTCCTTTTGATGTTTCACCTCCAGCACCTCAAAGAAATTTATTCCTTATGCTGTATATTTATATTTATTTAACAAATGGGCGCACCATTCCTTTCTCACTTCAACAGCTCACACTAGGGTTGGGCGATTGGCCGAATATATCGACTATCGTCGATCGTTTTTACACGGGCGATTTATTTACTTATTTGCTCAGGAGTAAGTTTGCTAATAATGATGGCGCTAAGAGAAGCAGTCAACAGCATCCTCCTTAGAGTGCACCCAAATGCTACGATCCTTTTACTCAAACTCATAGCAAAAATAAAGAAAGGCAGTAGCCTATGCTCAGAAAAAAAACATTGGGGTGGTGGGCACATGCATGCTCATGCAAGTTAGTCATGTTTGAGTCCTTTGCTAACACTATACGTCTGCACAAGCAGCACACCGCTTTGGTTACATCCTTAGGTTTATCTCTTTCATTGTGTTTAAAGCCAAAGAAATCCCAAATTAGCGACTATATTCTTTTTTTTGGCAATTAGTTCATCCATGTTTGGACTTCTTCTCTGTTGTTAACGCGCAAATCAGTGCATGATTACATACACTTTTACATATCGCCCAACCCTTGCTCACACTCCTATAAGTTGAGACATGAAAACAAGTTCCTCTTGTTGCATGTCTTAGTCCCAGTCTTAGTACTCCTCATTGTTGTGGATCTTTAAGCAACAACAGGAGATAATCACAGTGGCCCTGAACACCCCTCGCTAAATGTGACACACTCATGAGTCCTGCTCCATATTCCATTACCAGATCACATCCCTGCACATCAGCATCATCACAGTGTTTGGTGTGTAGCACACCTGTGCTATGTTAAACGGGTGCTGTAACACTTTGGGACTGCGTAAAAGAACAGAACAAGTACTGCAGTAAAAAGTTTATAAAAATGGGAAGATACAGAAATCACCAGGGAACTGAGTCTTCACTTTCATATAACTTCTAGGTCAGGCATACTATACGTCATTTCAAGTGTGCAAACTTTGAATGTTGAATAAAACGAATCAAGAAGCAGCTGTTTCAAATCTACAACTGAGCATCTTAATTCCCCGGATGTTTTTTTGCCACACCGATGCTGCGTTAACTCAAGAACGAAGAGCTCTTGTGGAGAAGAGCGCACAAGAGATTTAGCAGCACAAATACGAGGAGAACACGTCTCATCTCTGCTTGCTCTCTGGGTTTTGCCGCAGTTTGACATTTGTGCATTGTGCCACATTATGTGTGACATTTTGTGACCCTCAGCTGTAAGCTTGGAAAAGGTCCAAGGTCCAGGATTTTAATGAGGAACTGCACTGATGCATTGCTCCTGCGAGTTTTCCATAATGAAGACACGAGGGTGCCGTGTGCAAATCTGTGCATTTTACTCCAATCAACAGAAAACCAGCACATTAAATCTGCAATGATAGAAAGTGATTTAACTGCATCCACTGTGGTGGTATGGAGAAATGGTTGGATTCGTGATCTAGAATGAAAGCATAAGAAGAAATAGTTTGAGCTTAAATGTGTATTTTAGAAAAACTTTATTATTTTCTTTTTAATTATTAATTTATTATTTGTAGTCACTTAGCTTGACGAGTTGAGAGCATGCCGGGGGTGGAGGGCGCCGCTCCACCTGTGCGTAAGCAGCCTGTATCAGAGATGCGTCCTTGCTTTGATTGGTTGTTTTTATTTGTGGTGGATTCTTGCAGATCACATTAGCTCGGAGAGGAGTACGATGCTTTTTTTCCCCCCAGTGGCTCATGCAGTGCAATGAAAATGTCTTCCACACTACGCATGAATGAAGTGTCTGGATCCAGAAGGTTAGCTCAATCTGAGCTAGTTTATATTTTCATAAGAGCATCAGGATGTGTTTTTCTTATTTTAGTTCGATTTTTGCAAAATGTGGAAGTTTTTCCTCATGTCAAAATTCCTAGCTCCTGGTATCATTACGGATAAACTCCACCAGTTCATAATTTCTTGTTTGGACCCTGAAAAAGGCATAGAGCTGAGCATTCTCACTACAAACATAAAATGAATGACTCTCATAATGTCCTTGGTGGAGGCGTGGGTAGATTACTGTATGGGGAAAGGGGATACACAGTTCCCCATGGGGGGCAATAACGCAAATATTTTTTAAAATGTTTTAGTGAAAATCGTTTAAATATGTTGTTATCAAATCATACGTTGTTTCTGTAGATCGAGTTTCCAACTGTCAATCTGGTGGACGAACGGTAAAAATTAGACAAAGAACAGGAGACACAGTAAAGACTGAGGGATATTGGAGCTGGACAATGACGGAGCGAGAGAGTTGAGAGCCAAAGAGCGTGTGTGTCTAACAAGAGGATACAGTGGAATTAGAATTGATCTGTGGCAGACGGGGTGATTTGGTATTGAACAGGTCATGTCATTGGCACGGGAGTGTTCCCGGTCGAGTATAAGAGAAGAGGAGCCAGTAAAAGAAAAAGGAGAGGAGAGAGAGAGATGTTGGGGATAAAACTATAGTAGAGACAGAGAGAGGTGTTGGGTTTCAAATAAAGTGCAGAATCTGCAGATCTGACCTGAGCCGAGCACATCAGTTGCTCTGTGAAGGTTGCCAAGTTAAATCCCTTGTGGCGTTTTAGCCAGTCTGCAAAGGAAGTGTAAGTTAGACAAAGGTACACCTTAAAAAGGAACACAAACATGCAAACCGGCATGAACATATAAATGCAGAACAGTAGAGAGACGTGTATTTTGCACACACAAAGACGACATTGATTCTTTGCTGTGGTCGGGATGTGGCTTCACCCCAGCTGGTGGAAGATGATTGACTTTGCTGAGTCTGCAGCAGAGGTCATGCCTTATATATGCATCTCCTAGAAGAGAGGCTGCTTTGCGGGACAACCTTGGCTCCAGCGTGTTTTCCAACTACTCTAACAGTCTTTTGTTTTCTATTTATTTGTTCCTGCTTCATTTCCTTATTTTTCTTCCACCTCCTGCAGTCAAAGTCTCAAAGCTACAATGAGGTAGAACTCCTATTTGTTTTGAATACTGTCCATGACATAGGGTCCTGGAAAAATTATGTTTTATTTCTATGTGTTGATTGTTCAGTTATATCTAAGGTTAATGCCTCACATGTAAAACATAAATAGAAACAGGCACAATATATATGATAATTGCATTACAGAGGACTTTTTGTGTTAATTACAAATTGCAAGATGATTCATGATTTATTTTCATCCTTATCTTTAGTTCATGCCTGAACAACTATTTCGCCTCCTTTCTGAAAAGCCAGCTTCTTTCTGATTGGCTGTCCTTCACAAAAAAATATGTTAGTGGGAGGGTCTTCATTTGTCACAACCAAAACTGCGCCTACGGCGACCATATAAGGAATATCCACTCTCATATATTTGGCTTAATTAATAAATCAAGCACACAATTTTCCTTTACGCCGTAGAGCTTTCTCCTTATGCTCAAACTCACTTTCTGTTTAGTTTAGCTCCAGCAAAGATGGACAAAAGAGTTTTCAGTCAAAAAGATCTAGAGGAGGTTGAAAGAAATCCCAATGAAGATTATATACTCAGTTCAGTAAGTCCATGACTTCATGAATAACTGTCATAATTGTGATTATGGGTTTTGTGTCAGTCGAGCAGCCTTTAGCATCTTCTGTAACCAGCAGGTATCTGGTCATTGTTCATGAATAAAGGTGGCCAGGGCAATCGTACAAGTTTCGTTTATATACTTCTTCCTGTGTGCTGGATAACAGATAGCAGAAGAGCCACAACGAGGCCTTAGACAACTCTACTATAAAAATTATTTCTCTGTGATGTGTGTGTTTGCGAAAGCAGCCTCACACCATAAACAGCTCTCATCTTATTGTTCTCTGTGTCCTCCAGGGAAGGTGTATGTACACTGCAGAGAGGGCTACAGCCGCTCCCCCACCATGGTTGTTGCTTACCTAATGCTGCGCCACAGAATGGATGCACGGCTGGCGGTGGCCACTGTGCGGCACAAGAGAGAGATCGGTCCTAACGACGGCTTCCTTCGCCAACTGTGCCAACTTAACGAGAAGCTGGCAAAGGAGGGCAAGCTGAACGGGGACCTGGGCAAATTAAAGGCCAAGTGAAAAGCTGGAGAGGTGCTGCCCCGTCTCCTCAGGCTGCAGCAGCTCTGGTAGACTCGCCCCACCCTGACCAAACCAGCACTCATCTAACACATCAGGGGTATTCTGAAGCATACATGCATTGATCTGTGGAATTATTCCTCGTGTTCACACACACTTGCACATGTACACGCTGTTCTGTTTGAATCTTTAGTCCATATCTCTCACTGCTGTTCTACAAAGAGTGTGATCTCAAAAAAACCCCAGCCCCCTTTTTATAACTCTACACCAAACAGATTTTGCTGCTCATACCCTAAAGCTCCGAATTCCTCTAATTTCTGAGCTACTTAAAGCATTCCTCCAGTTCCCACAACTTAGAAATTTGATATTGTTGCCCTGATTTTAAAATTTTACTTACAAACGTGTAGGAAATAGAAGATTATAGCACAATCATTCCATAGTTTACCACTGCCGTGAATGTCAGTGATGTCTCCGCCAGCAGGAGTACTCTAAATAATTCCAAATAAACTCCTAGATATTGAAAGTTGATAGCCACAAATGATGCAACACAGAGTGGATGAAGGAAAATCCCACATTCCATGAAAAAACAAAAAAACAATGACTCCCAGTCTCAATTCTGAAAATCCTTCATTCTTTACCTTCTTCCTGTTCCCAGATTTAATGCACAAACACAGATGACTCACACTCTAATGCACCCTGATACACTATGTAGCATTTCAGTTAACAGACTCTCAGGCCTCTAGTTTGACAGCGGTAGAAAGAAATTTATCTGCAGCGCAAACGCTTGTCGACAGAGCCGCCGCCACCGCCGAGAACAGGAAAAGGTCGAGGTAATTAAAAATAATGAGCTGCGTGAGGCGTTCGCGTAGCCGCCATATTTAGCCACTGATATGATGAGTGTTCATTGCAGCACGATAGTAGCTCAGTACAGTAGATGCAGGAATCTGAGGAGAGCGCTGGGTCAAATATCTGCTTAAAAAAGGAAATGTTTTGCCTTTAATTTGAAATTAGCTTTTTTTTTTTTTAAATAACATTGGTATTAAAAATAAGTTTAGGTTTGATAATCTTCATATTTGTAACGCTGCAACGACATGTCAGGGTCACTAAAGGTAAAAAAAATAGAATTGAGTTTGTCACAAATTTACAAGAAAAAAACTCGATGGAGATTTTTTGGGGGGATTTAAATACGTGAATTTATCCGAATTTAAAATCCTTGACTATAAAATACTAGAAAATCTGCCTTTGTTTCTCATGAATTTGTATGCTTTTGTAAAAAAAAGATAAATTGTCCCTTTTTCTAAAATTTAAAAATATGATTGTAAATTTAGGACATTTTCTCACATTGTAAACATCCTTGCCAAGCTCTCAGTGGCCCTAATACACTATTGTAAAACACAGTTTGCTAAATGTTCTTAAAATAATATAATCAATATGCTGTTTTTCAGTAACAAATAACAAAAATAAATAGCAAAAATAACCTTAATTGTAACATTTAAAAGTGAACATGCGTTAGTAAAAGACTAGAAACGGGCGGTGAGCAAAACAGTGACCAGAAGGAAATAGTTCCAGTTATGGACTCACACAAAAGCCACAGTGTAAAAATGTGTTTTAAGATGTAGGTTACTGATAATAACTCCGTTATGTTTATCTATTGTGATCTCAATATAAAGAAAATAACTAAGTGGGATTATGATTTTTCCTGAAACCCAGCAGCACAGCGTCTTGTTCTTGGAGGAAAATCGTAACTTGCTCATCTTCGACAACAAGGCTAAACCTAAAATACTCCCAAACAGTTTAATAGTTACTCTTTGTTAACAGCTCACTGAGCTGAAATGATAATTTCCCCTGTAGAGACTGCCCTCCGGTGGTGTTTCTCTGCATTACACATCCAGACATGACCTCATTTCTGCACCTGTATCAGAAGCTTCTATTTTTTTTTTAAATAATTTTTCTTTGGATAATATCAAGGTAACACACACGCTAGGCTGTTTCATGTGAATGTAGCTTCTTCAGTTAAAGACTTTGACTTTGAGCAGAAGATGCACAACCCACTTTCTCAAACCCAAAGGTGTTTGAGATGTTGTCGATCACGCTGCCTTCAAACTAGGGGCCTGTTGTTTTAACTGTCAAATGCATCGCCCTGATGGGATGCCACCCGCTTTCAACAGAAAGATCCAGCCATCACGCCACCAGAGAGTTGCCCACTGCCAATTCCCTGACACACCCATTCACTCAGAATCCCCAAACCACTGTTTCATCCACACAGAGGTCCCCACACAACATATCACTTATCTCACCCCTAAACGTGTGTGTCATACGCTAATACACACACAGGGTCAAATTAGATCACAACGCCTTTCTTTCTTTTTTGGTTGTTTTTTGTTTTGTTTTGTGTGTACTAAAGCATTGCGATATATGTCAATACCCCATCCGATATATAGAATGTAATCACATTTATATGACTAACAAGGCAGTAGCTGTTACATATAGGCAACTTTAGTTCAGCAGTACATTGAAAGACACTATTAAATACTGGGCATAATACTGTAACTTAGACCTAGTGCCAGGAAGGATGGCGATGGAGTGAATTCTTGCACCACATCAGTCCTCGAGTCAGACAGGCATACACTCGTGAACTAAATGTCATGTTGGCAGGAGTCCAGGTGGATCGTTGTCACGCAAGAGAGGAATATGAAAACTAGGTTCTCACCTCATTATTGGCACTATTTATTCCTCCTTTGATATATCTGTATACATTTAAATATATACATGTATACTGTATATACATATTTAAGTGTTGACATATATGAATGTATGAGCAATGTGTCTATAACGTGTAGGTAACGTCAGTATCGTCTTTATATATCATGTTCTACTTGTATGTAGCGCTTTCATTTTTTCTGTTAATTACATGCACATTCATATTTGGATATGATGTGCATGTAAATTGTTCTGTGTAATTGTGGTAGCTCATATCGCAATTGTGCAAAACGTGCTTATGATGGCAGGGTTTTTTTTTTTTTTTTCCGGGTGTAGCCAGGCTACCGGGGCATGTACTCTT
The DNA here is from genome assembly GCA_015108515.1 of Hemichromis elongatus. Taxonomy (NCBI): domain Eukaryota; kingdom Metazoa; phylum Chordata; class Actinopteri; order Cichliformes; family Cichlidae; genus Hemichromis; species Hemichromis elongatus. Next base: position 14,055 of record VUQR01000083.1, on the reverse strand, counting down.
TGGATCTAAGTAGCGTTTTGTACAGCGATAACGCCTTCATATCAGTGCAGATGGATTCATTAAATACAGCAAGATGCAGGTGGCCATCGCATCCAAGGATGGACTCATCCCATCACCCATTTCATTTGGCAGGATTTCCATCTCTTGCTTTCGATGCTTTAGGATCATTATATGGGTTTGTTCGGAGAGGAAATAAGTGGAGCGCCTCTGGTGTCACTCAAACCACTCGTGCTTACGGAAAGAAAAAACAAACAACAAAAGAAATGGAAAGAATAATGACCCAAAAATTGCATTAGAGATCCATGTCCAGACACTAAAGGGAAGTTTTGAAAAGTGACAAAAGGCATTTAACATAAAGCTAAAGATGCATCTGGAGTACCTGGACTTGGACGTTCAGACCTTGCAGATCTGTAGACTTGTTGCCGTCTCCTCTTACGTAAAGCGGGCACAAAGCAGTGTGCCGTTAAATAAGTCAGCTTTTACGTGTATATTTTTCTTTATAATTGTAGGTACATTAAGCAGCAGATCGAGATTAAAGTCTCACATTAAATTTTCAGATTTCAAAGCAAACAATGGAAGTCTACCCAAATTAATCGCTTACTTGTTTGAAAATGAATTTTTCAGGAAAGTATTTGACTGCTTCAGCACATTTTTTTATGTCTTAAAGTAAAATATCTTCTGCTGTTGGACTGTTAATGATAATTTGGCTCTGGGAAATTAGAAAGTTCAGTTTTTACTTTTTTTCAGAGGTTTTATTGACCAAATAATCTATTGATCAATCAGGAGAACAATTCTTAGGTTGATTAATAATGAGGAAAAAACGCCTTCCTGGTGCGTGTAGTGCAAGTAAAGAGCACACGAGTCTGTAAATATACAGCCAGCAGAGACATTTTAAAGGCCATGTGTTTGTGCCGATTCCAAAACATACACTGAAATGTCCAGCGCTGCTGTGGCCTCTGACTCGTTATTGGCCAGGAGGAAAAGTCAGAGAAGGTAATGTTCTCACGGGGAGTTAAAACCGAGGACAAACCCTGCAGAGCGAGAACACGAGTGCGCTCGTGATTGCGGTTCAGGCGCAGGTTGTTCCAGTTGACTCTAAGCCCTCTCATTTGGCCATTTTTATACATGTGAAAATGTTTTAAGCAAAGCATTTGACTTCACATCTCGCAAACGCCGCTTCCTCTTGTGGCAAGATATATCAGGTCCAGTAGTTCAAATTCCCCACCTTTAAGTATGATTTAGTAAATGCATCATTCTACTCATTCCCATCACCTCATCATGAACCCCACACCACCATTATTAGCAATGAAAAGGATAGTACAAAGGGAGAACTACCCACCTCTCACAGCTATATTATGTCCTAAAATTGCCAGTTCCAAGCGACATATTCAACAAAAACATTTTATTATATAAGATTGGGTTTGTCATCATTGAGATGGCCTGGGGTTTCACTCATGCAACTGTTTGGATCTGCTCTACAATACTGCCCTCCTTCTGAATACACAAAAAGCAACAACAAGACACGGTTTGGTATCTCTTTAAATTTGGGAATTGGTAAAAATGTCCTCAGCTCATTCCAGGATGAGGGTACGTACTCTAAAGCATCAACTGCCTACACCGACCTGCTTATCGAGTAACTCATTGAGGGTTTTTTCTAAAGTGCTCCGTGGTAGCCCGAGCTAGCTACGGTAGATGGTTTCTGATGCGACTGAAATGACTTTTTAGATGCAATGATGTAAACAGAAAGTTTCTATCATGGCAACACCGCCGGCTTAAACACTGTTCTGTAAAACAAAAAAACACTGCCACCTGCTTGTTCAACAAATCTACTGGTTTGCACACCAATTTTAATTATTTAAAGTGGACCTACTATGCACATGACTTTTTCAGTTTTTTAGTACTATAACAATGATGCATGCTCATTTTACAACTTACAGTTAGGGAGCTAATATAGCTCAGTGGCTCAGTTTAAGATAAATAAGGATTGTTTTGAATGAGATTTATGCAAAGCTAATCTACTAAATTAAGACTGTATTTATACAGCTACAGTTCCCAGCAACAGTTCTCTTGTGGTACGCTATATATTGGCTGCACTATTAGTGAGAGAACTTCAACAATGAGCACCAGCAAGGGTGGGGAGAAAGAACTCCCTTTTAATAGGAAGAAACCCCTGACAGAAGGGGGGTCCGTTTAGGGTCACCTGATTCAATGCCAAGTATCTTTCTCCAAAAGGAAACTTTGGAAAGAGGTCCTCTGTCTCCTGAATGCAGGTTCCTTAGCTGAATGGCTCCCATTCAACTTTTAGAAACTTTGGGAACCACGTATAACTGGGGATTTATGCTTCATCTTATCTGCAAATAATTTTGAAACCCTATGATATAACCTACATCCCAACCTGACGTGCACCTTCCTAGAAATGAGCCTACGAGTCCCGTAAACAAAGCCCACAACTGCTGTGATTGGCCTGTCCAGTGCTGTTGATTCCTCCTATGCATTTCCACCTACTTTTTTGCTACAGTTTTTATCAGTCAGCTGTAAAACGCCGATGGGGCTACTGTCGTCACCCCCGCCGGTCGGGCACGTGGGCGGACGGTGCGGATACCCAAGTTGGTGAATTTAATAACTTGAGAAAGAGTTTCAAATTGATGCCATAGATGTATCTGTTAAAAGTGTCAGACAAATTTGAATCCCAGTGACTTCAACCCCACGGTGAAGGTCAAAGGTCAAGATCAGAGGAAGGTTTACCAAAATCTTTTAAATGCGATAACACAAGGAGGAAGTCACTTAGCATTTTGAAATTAATGCCACAGGTGTATCAACTAAAAGGTTGAGTGGTAGTGCTGGCGACCGCGTGTATTTTAGAATTTGTCAGTAAGAGAACAACATCCATTGCCTCAATAGAAGGAATAATAATCACAGTATACTGTGATTATGGAACGCAACATAGATAAAATCATAGAGAAGCTCGCGACTCTACAAAGGGAAATCAATAGACCTAGGGACCAGTGATGGACAGTAGAGCAACTGTGAAATTGGAATGCAGTATTTTTGCACTAAACCAAACCCAAATAACCACTATCTTCATACGGCCTCTCTTATTGTTTTCTCACCATCCTACCTCTCTCTGACCTTTCATCCCAATGTGATGTTTGTGCAATGTATGCATGGTCGGAAGGGGTCCCATTTCACTGCAGGTAACATGTACGTGTAACATTGCAAGTGACAATTAAAGTCTGTATCGATCAATCAGTCAGTAAGGACTCACAAATATCAGTAAATTCCTGAAGGGATACTGCCAAATCTTTTGGAATGGACATGAGGGAATGCACAGAGAAGTGGAAAAACTTACGGGATAAATATGTTAGCCTTTGAAGGAAAAAAAACTAACCACAACAAAGAGTAGTGGCGCCAGGAGGGGAAAATTCCTGACATTTTATTTGTTTTTATCGTGGCAGGCACTGCATTTAAGACACTGGGACACGACCACAAGGTAATTAACACACAACCATAAATTCTGGCAATGTCAGCCGCTGGAGTAGGTTATGTCATGGCTTCTAAAAAAACAGCCGCTGCACAAGTCTAAATCAGACGTTTTTTTCGGATATAAGATACCGTACGATCTGATCGTGAATCGTGAACGTGATCCTGAATGGTTTTAAGGAGAAGGGAGCCAGTGACGTGAAGCCAGTATGGGTCTGGAAATGAGCATAATAGGTCCACTTTAACACGTCGTACGTATTTATAATCCAGTCTCATGTTGTTTGTCTGTGTCACTTTTTATTTTTTTATTGCCCCTTATGTGAAACCCTGAATTGCCAATCTGAAGCACCCGTTTGTTTAAACAGTACCAGCATCATTTTGTGGGTTATGGAGTATGTGTTATGTATTACTGAAAATGTTAAAATGCCATTGATATTAATATATATGGTTCTATATTCTGAGTATGTAACAAAAGGCATTAAGGCTGTTGTGAATTGCTGCATTTTACTGTAACTGTGTTGTTACAGTGTAAAGATTGGACATTGTTCGATATTGGGAGTTTGACTTATTTTGTCCTCAAAGTAACATTTAGTTTTTTTTAATCTAGATTAAAGTTTATTCTTAGTTTCATTAAAGAAGGCTGTTTATTTGTTTGTTTGTTTTTATTTCAGAGGTTTTTTTTTATGGTAGGAACCCATTTTTCCATTGTAGCCAGTGAGTTCATTACCCGTGTTGTTTTTGGATGAGTCACTCACATGTATAATGGTAGTCAGACTAGGGCCAGACTGTAATTGCAGCTCATTCATAGCGCCCGTTTTAAAACCAGAGAGAGGAGAGGAGGACGGAGGGTTGTTAAATTACTCGACCGGAGCCAGGTAGTTGTGTTTATTATTGCAGAAAAGTACCTTAAATTGACTTACAAATAATTTCCTGCGATTTTCACTCAAACCCGCTGTCCCGTGTGGCGTGTCTCGGCCATCTGTAAGGCAAGAAGCTGCCATGTTTTAAGACCTCTGTGACTGACGGCCGATATCTGACATCATGGAAACTCATCTGGCTTCATGATGTAATAAACTCCTTCCCTTCTCTTACCCTTCAGGGCGTTCAAACAAACACCGGAAATGACTTGCAAATAGCATCTGGCGCAGGTAAGGCGCTGACATCCAGAGCTGTCATCATTTTTCCTCCACTTCGCACTCCCATCCTGATAAACAGCTTAAAGCAAGAGTTTTAGCACAAATGAGCCCACTGCCCGACTCCTGGAGTCCATTACACAGTCTCGTCACATATTTCTGTTGTACAGATGTGTACAGCTGTCGCAGAGGATGTTGTTGTGATGATGTTGTTTTGGCTCTTAGTGGGTATACGCACATATATACTGATCGATACTAATTGGTGGCAAATTAAAGGAAAAGTGAGGAGATCCAGTGGCTTTGTTGTGCTGTTGGAGGCGTTTTGCAGGCATGGTTTGTCCCCTTAATGGCACTCGTCTCTTCCAGGATGAGAATAGCCCCATAAATGGGGCACAAAGAGTGGTTTGGAAATTGAGGATCATCATCATCATCCAAATGTGAGTGCATTGAAGCCACTCTTGCAACTCATAGTGGTGCCACACCTTAAAAAGCCACTTTATGTTCTTATTTTTTTCCTGTAATCTGTCACATTTCTGTACATATATAAAAATTTGTCACCACCATTGTCATCTCAGCATAAGCATCACAACAGTAACGACACGGCACTCGGCACCCAATGCCTTACGGAAACGATTCTTTATGATATGTTTGAGTTTTTTGTGTATCTCACTTCACACAGTAGGACGGGACCGCTCCCTTGTTATAGAGCGAGACATCGTTGAAGTGCACTTGATTTTAAATTGCAATGTTATTTTTCTTACCTTGGAGAAGTCCCTTCTTTCTTATGTTTAAGAAATAAATGGCTGAGGTATTAACGGCTTTGCGTGGTTTATTATTTTGTCAAACGCAACATGATTATTTTAAAGTGACTTTGTTGTCTCCCGTGGGAGGAAATTATCTGGGAACCAGACAGTGCTAGCAATTTATATATAAATATGAAATAAGCAAACGCTGGCCTCACAAAACAGAACAAGATATAAAACAACAACAGTACTTGAATCATGGCTTCTAGGCCTGAAAAGTGAGGCCACGGTAGTGCCATAAATCTGCATTTGTATTAACAGCCGCTAGGGGGCGACTCCTGTGATTGTATACAGAACAGTCCAGTTTCCTGATGACTTCATGGGCTCAGTCATGTTGCATTGTGATAAAGGCATTGTTAAACTCAAAGAAAGATTAAGAGATGGCCATTGGCTAACAACAGAGCTCTCATTGCTCTGCGTTTTGAACAAAAACAGTTAATTAATACGCTCAACTGACAAAAGTACAAATTAGGTCATTTGTACATGCTTCAAAATCAGCACAAGGGACGGGTACACCATATTTATATGATGAAATATTTATCAAGATATATATGAAATATTTTAATTTCAGTTTTTATTTTCTTTATTTTACTTTATTTCGAGCGTAAATCTTTTCTTTTTGGACGACTTTGATTTGTATTTGATTTGATTTTTTTTTGTGATTCTACTAAATTTACTCCAAAAGTTTTGAATAAATCCTTTTAGTCACAGCAGGTAAAACGTTAAACACAAACTATAAAAAATAGACTAAACATAGTTTGATGAAGAGCTGCAAAGACTTTAAAGGCTCTTCTTAAAACTACCCTCTGCAAACTGGAACTAAACCACCAGGAAGTGGCATTTTACCAGTGGTTGTGAAGATGTGATTAAATGTAGAAGTCTTGCAATTTAACATTGAGGAACATTATTCTGAAATTATTCCACAATTTGTAGATTTATTTATGCAGATAATATTTTAGGTTAAATAGTCAAATGTCCGAGTGCAAATGTTTGATATGTTTTATGTTCTTTTTTTGAATAAAATATGAGCGTATGAGATGTGCAAATCCTTACATTCTATTTTTATTTGTTTTACACAAGAGTAGTTGTAGTTTTTGGAATTGGTTTTGTATTTAAGTGGTTACACTTTTAAAATATGAGAGCGATGATTTTCTGCACTTTTCTTACCGTCAGTCTGTCGCTGTCGACTGCAAGCCAGCTCATTCCTACTGAAGTGGAAACCTTAAAAAAAAAAATTAAGTGCGGCTCATTTACCGGCAAATTTGTGTCTTTCAACAAGGCAATTCACAGTGTTTTAGTTAAGACGTAAGGTCATAAGAGAAGTAAAGGAACAACAGCCAACAGACCTTTTTCTCAGCAGCCACTTTGACATGAAATAGTGAACACAGATGTTACCAATCACATAAATTAAGGCTTTGCACCTAAATGGAACAGAAGCTTCAGTAATGTCCTTAGTCAGGCATTTGTTCACCTATTATTCCATCAGAAAAAAAAAGTCTGATAAATGCTTAACAACTTTTTCTGTAAATATTAAAGATTTAAAGGTAATGGATTAAACTTAAACATAAAATATAGGCTACTGGAAACAAAATTGCATTTTACAGTGAACAGACTAATACTGACTCTACGATTCACCACCATACTGCAGTCGAGGGACTTGTGTGCCTGGCTGATCCCAGCAGCTGTAGTCCTAGTGCTCAGTTTGACCCTGTCAGGGTCTGTTATTGGGCAAACGTGGCAGAAGCGGGATTCAAATGTATATTGGCACCACGGGCTTTCAAAAACACCAGGGCCTCTCCCTGCAGCCAGAGCTGGGCCTGGGGAAGGGTGTTGTTGGTACCCAGGAGTTTAGCCAGGACACGTCCACCTGACTGTGGGCTCGCCATCAACTGCAGGAGGAGCCTGGAAGTCCAGTGCTTTGGGATTTGGCAGGTTACCCAACATGGATAACGATGTATTCTGCCCTAATCAAAAAAGGAAATTTGGATGATACTATTTTTTTGTTCTGAGGGAGAATTGATATTCATTATATACCAATGAAACAAGAAATCCATTCTGCAAAGTAACTGAAACTAAACTAAATGCTGAGTGTGTGTTGTGGCGTTTTGGGCCATATGTGACCGACGCATCACTTCCCAGTGCTGGAACTGAAACAGATCCCAAAGCCTGGATTTTACCCAAATGTGTCTGCTAACGGGGAAGGAAACAGTATTCATGCATCAGATTGGGCTTCATGAATCCAATCTTAGCTTTGCCGATAAACTATTTGCTGGTAGCAGGTTTGTGTGTGTGTTTACTATATATTTCAAACACAAATAAAATCATAGAAAAAACAAAAATGTGCAAAAAAGTATTTGTATGAATGGGTGAATGAGGCAAGTTGAATATACAAGAGCAAGTCAATTTACCATTGAAAAGAAATGAAAAGATGCAGAAATAAATATCTGGGCCTTTGGGTATGTTAGGCTCTTGAGCCTAATCCAGCCTTGCATTTGTGCATCTGTAGCTGCTGCACAGTTTCACCACTGGGTGGAGGCAAACTGTCGTTCAAACTTCCTGATTTGACCCAGCATCGAGGACTAATGACAAAAATAGAGTAACAGATACAGAGGGAGAGAAGGAAAGAAAATCCACGGGGAAATTACATCAAGAATGGGAATAAGATGACAGAGAGAGAATGAGCAAGCCTTCCAGGTCCGGGTCTCCAAGTGTTGATGCAAATGCTATTTTATGTTTCACAAGACTGCACAGACACACCAGGGATGGACCAGTAACACAGCACGACATCCATCAGGGTTACTGAGAAACCAATTCTCTACCTTCTGCGCTGCTCTTCTCTTTCCACGGTCCCTTACACTGCAATTACGGCGGGCCAGCTGTGTGGTCCCTTTGGGGCCTCCAGTGAACTGGGGACCTCCTCCCTGCTCTGGCTGAATTCAAACTGTCCCTGCAAGCTGAGGGTTTCAAATAGAAACCACAATTTCAGTGCTGCCGAAGCACAGAAAAGGTTAATTTTTTTGTAATTGCACTAAGCGGATCCCAGACCTATTAGCCTACATCCAGTGTGTCTGATTTAGAAATATGCCAGGTACAGCACACACCGGGGAGAGCAGAGGGTCAGGAAGTAGCTCGAGCAAGAAAAGGAGGGATTATGTGTTGCAGCAGGTTATAGGTCCCTCTCTGCTGCTTACTTGAAGGAATCCAGGATGCTTGTTTCCGAAATCTCATCAATAACGGCGCTGGGCTCCGTGTGATGAAGTGCCATTTATTCCAGCTATGTGCAGCGGCGGTCTGCGCAGAATGGAAATGTTTATAGCTGACGCCGGAATCAAAGCAGACACGAATTCCTGTGTGCTTGGTGACACTTTAGTGACTTGCAGGAAGAGCGTGTTTACATTTGCGATGGATTTGATTTCTGCTTTTCAAATAAAGCGGATTAATGCGCCGTGCTTTAGGTGGGAACTCGGAGATGAAAGCGCGCGCTGAATCATTGTCTTCATACCTGATCTCGTATGATCTCAGAGACACTCATCATGTTTGAGCAATCTGGGTGGGGAGCTGATGTTTGATATTTGTTTATGGGGGAAATGATTCATTGGATTCACTGGTGAGAAACAGGATATCCAATCAACTCCAGATATTTCTGGCCTTAATGAACCCAAATTTCTCCTCATAATCTCACTAAATAAAGTTATCACTCGCCTTTGAAATTTTTACTGCTCGTTGACTCATTTATCCTGTTTCCCTCAGGCTTTATGAACTCCGCTGATTCGAGTTTCAAACTTCCAAAGACACTTGCATTTTTCTTTTCTTTTATGTAGGATTCGTCGAACTACTTACGGCCCTGAAATACACTTTTCTTCACATGGACCCTTCGACTTTAATCTTTGTCCCCGCTTTTAATGACTCTATCAAATAGAAAGCATATGATGCTCACTTTAAATCCTAATAACCTGCATTCACATTCAGAGTATGGAGCTGGCGAAAAAAGGGAGAAATGCACATCTGTGGCGCAGCACTAATTATAAGAAAATACTGAGGGAGAAAGAGAGATTGGGTTTTGGAGCTGAGCAGTCCTCAGATCCTCTTCCAAGTGCCTGTGCCCGTGTTGGTGTTGCTTATTTCATCTTCGTCTCTCAACTCCTTTTCTTTTTAGTGCTCTCGCTGTGCTGTACGTCGATCCTGCGGGTCCAGCGTTTGTAGATTAAACCCTCACACTGATGTGACGATAAAACTGCCAAAGAAGATAAAGAGAGCAAACAAAAGACACCGCAGAAGGACTTTCGAGAGTTTTTTTTTTTTAAACAATAACAGAAACATGTTTAGAGAAGAGGGATGTAGCTTCCAGTTTGGAAAATTGAAGCCAGTGCCAGAGTGACTTTATATAAAACAAGGAGATAGCCTCTTGGCTCTCAGTTGGTTAGTGAAGTCCTGATACCCATCCATCCATCCATCTAGCAAAAACTAGCAACTGAGCCCATTCATTCGTCAAGAAAGTGTTTACTAGGTACCAGAGAAAGGAAGCAGAGCTATGCATTAATAAGTGTACTTGCATCTAGAGGAGTCACCTTCTGCTGGTTATTAAAAAAGAATGTAGGTTTAAAGAACTTCCACACAAGCTCCAATTTTCACACCAGATCCTCCAGTATATCAATCTAAACCTGCAATTTTTTGTTGAATACCTAGCAAGGTGCAACGCTTCTGATTACAAAGAGTCCAATTGCATAGAAGACTAGGAGAAAATTACACTGCCTTTGCTAACTTGATCTGTTACCTAAAGCAAAACATTTTCTTGAGGGTTATGATAGAAATTATAACCCTATAAGTAAAAAAAAGAGAGAATACAATTGGGTATGCTTAAAGGAAACTCCGTCAGTTTGGGAATGTTTGGCATAAAGCAAGAAGAGCTGGAGGCAGTGGATAAAGAAAAGGAACAGGTTAATGGATGCTTGAGGGAGCGTGTACTATGTGGCTGACATAACAAGACCTCACATGACACACGTTCCTGTGAGCATCCTTCACTTTCTCTGTCAAATCACTTTAAACAGCTGCCTACTGTAAATGAACAAATTTAACCATAAGCTTTGCTTATTGGGAGTTTCTGGCAATTACTAGAGCTAAGACAGCAACAGACAACACCTTAACCTCCTAGGACCTGGCGTTCACATATGTGGACATCACATTTTGGGTTGTCTAGACCAAAATACTAAATTTTGCTCTACAAGAGCCTGATATCCACTTATGAGGACATCGTACTGCCACTGTTCTATCCATATTAAAACTAATGTCTTCATATGTGGGTCTCATTTTTTTCAGACCCAAAAATCAGTTTAAAAAAAAAAATCACAATTCTTTGTTTTTACAGTCATCAGGTCCCAATCAGCCCAAATAACAAAGAGAAATTAAAAATGCATGCCAGGAAAGAGTTTGGGTCTTAGGAGGTTAAGCAATTCTCAGCACTGTGGCGACAAGAGATCTTAGAAAGTTAAAGACATTCAGCGACTTTAAGTAACAACAGAAAAATAACATCCAGAGGCGGCATGAAGCAGGTGAGTGCCAATTACAGCGATGACAGCGAAGGATAGCAATAACTGAGATAAGACAGGATGGTAAAGGTATTAAGAGGTTACCTGATCACTAGTCTTTTCGCTTGGCAGCTATCTTGAAACATGATGTGAACTAACTTTCTACTCAAAAAAAGAAAAATCGCACTAAAGCAACGTTTAGGTTATACATATAGCCACCATCTTTGCTGTTATGAGGTCAGAGTTGCAAACCACTGTGTGTATGAACAGAATACGCATTTGTGGTGAAGGATAAGGAGAGATATTTCCTAATGATGATGGAAAACACTTAATAAGAACCACTTGCTTTGGGAGAACCGGCATCCTTGTCCATAAACAAAAACATCTTTATGAAGAGCTGTCGGTTGTAGATTGACATTTAATAGTCGTGGAAAGTAGCTGGGTGACATTGTTGAAACACAGGCCTCCTTCTCAGCTTGAAAACAGATTTCGCAGCCACACTAACTGCAAAGGAGAGCTGCACATCATCAACCGGTTGTGTAACCAGGAGTGAAACATATCACTGCACAATGGAAAAATGAGGTATTCCCCTGAACCCTAAAATATCTGTTTGTTATAAGCACATAAATACAATACACCGGCTTAGGCACTGCGTCTGTATCCTTGCGACTGTGCCTGTCCGGTTACAGGAATTGTATCTGAGTGATACATTTTCCTTAATCGGCTCCAGATGGACTGCACCACTCAATTAGTATCACCTGCTCCACGTTAACGGGCTCATATTCTCCATGCAGTCTCTTTAAGCCCCATACTGCAGAAGTACACACTGCGTTTTTCCTCTTCGAGGCATGGTTTTGGATTTTAATACCCTCATTCAAGTCCTTATAAATGTTTTTCTGTCTAACCTGAAAGCACGTGTTTGTTTGCAGCTTTTTAGGTTTCAGAAGAAGTCAAGTGATATCCTGTTCATGAGAAAGCATGAAAACATCTTTAAGACCTGAAAAAATATTTGCAAATGCACCTTACATTACATTGAGTATTGGCTCACTGTGACAGGACTCTCGTGTGGAAAGCATCCACCCTGTTTATGCAGAAATTTGCCTCAGAAGCGCGGCCAATAAATACTCTTTCAGCTGTACCATGACTGCGATCATATCTCCAGTGCAGCAGCCGTTTCAGTCACAAATAACCCGTGTGCGGTCATACTTTGTGTAGAGGTGCAGGAAAGCAACAGTTCTGCCTAAAAAACAAAGGCTGGACTTTGTCAGGAAGCTGCACAGTGGGTGGGCTTGGAGCTGACAGCAAGCTGCAGCACCTTTACATGATGAGCTGAGGCCCAGCCTCATTTAAAATATCTGCTTATAATTAGCTTTATTGGATTAAAAACAAGAGCTGCAGATTAAATTCACATGCTTGTTATCTAGTTTTATTAATCTTGTAAAAGAAAAAAACAAACAAAGTTATGAACGATTCTCTGAACCCTATACCCGTCTCTGTGCTGGTGGAAGCTTGGCAGCTGAGCCTGCTTGTACTTTCATGCTTAATTAGCACACCTCGCAAAGGACTCTGGGAGATTTTGACAGTGGGGAAGAATGTGCAGCCTCAAAACCAGATTTTTCATTCAACATCTACGTATATCACAGCAGGCCTATACCGATATTTACATGAACTCAGAGAGATGTTTTTTTCCTTCTTGTCAGTCATTATTTGGCACTTAATACTGTAGCTTGCACATATAGTGTCACAAGGGAGCATTACAGTATGTGAAAAATGACCTAAGCACCACATAAATTGAAGTTTAAAGGTTCAGTCTGTCTGGATTTCTAGCATGTACAATTTATAGAGCTATTTTTGGCATATCCAATTATTAGCTTTGGTACTTAAAGTGACATAAATACAGCAGGATTTCCAATTTTATTTATGAACTATGAAACAATGACGCTGTTACCCTATCACAGCTTAAATACTGGAAGCAAAGAAAACCAATGAACTATATCTATCTATCTATCTATATAATATATATATATATATATATATATATATATATATATATATATATATATATATAAAGAGAGAGAGAGAGAGAGAGAGAGAGAGAGAGAGACTTTCACACAACTTTATTTACACCATCTCAAACAAAACAAAACAAAAACAAACAAAACAAACACAAAAAAAACTATCACATTATCGGCAACATTCATTGTACACAAAAACATTAACTAAGGTACCCAACACATACACACTCAAAAGTTAAGAACAAGTGTCCCTTCTGCTCCTATTGAACACAGAACCCGTCCAATCCCCCAACTAGTTACAAAGGAGTCCAGTCTGCCAGTCAGAGAGTAAAAAGCATGCTCCACTCTCAGGCGGGATGCCAACAAGCCCTTTAGACTTTGCACAACATCAGTCCACCCCTGACCTAGCATCTGGTTCTTCCTAGTTTTCCAGATTGCCAGCTTAGCTGTACCAAACAAAAAATTAATCAGAACCAAGGTCCGTCTTTTCCGCACTGAATACTTAGGGCCAAAAACAAACAAAGATATAGAGAAAGTCTCCCCCAAAGATTCCACCCACTCCTGCAACAAAGAAAATAAGCCCACTAACCGCGGACAACAGACCACTAAGTGCTCCAACGTCTCCCTTTCTGAACAAAAAGGACAACCCTCCCCAGTGCTTGGGTCCAGGTGGGCTCTGTGTCTGTTCGTGGCTATTGCTCCATGTACAATCCTCCACTGGAGGTCAGCCATCCGTTTTTCAACAGGAGGCTTATACAGGACCCTCCACCTGCCTTTGGGGGTAGAATCCGAAGCAAAAAACTCAGTCCATTTTGACTCCCTGATTCCAACCAGAGAGCGGAAATTCAGCACCTTAACACAGCATAAATAAAGCTGCTTCTTCCCACACAAGCTGAAGCTATCCAGCACTGGTGTCCCCAGGGAGAGAAGCATGCCACGCCCCTCAGGCTGCTCCTCAAAGGCAGGACTGACCATCAATGAAGGGAAAACATAATCGCTGTCATCAGCCCATTGAGCAGCTAGGACACGATCTCCAACAAAGTCTCTCAGTGATGGCGACAGAGATTGCCAAATTTCCTCCATAATCCTCTCCAGCACT